>JBCNJP010000585.1:0-26915 GCA_039602395.1 Deinandra increscens subsp. villosa
GATATCTGTGGACGTTTGCTCGAACAAGTGAGGATACACACCTAAGTGGGACTCATTAGTCCCAACTAAACACACCTTATTGGGCCATAATTGGTCGTAAACACAACTTATTGGTTATATACACACCTTATTGGGACTCATTGGTCCCAACTAACCCTCATTGCCCTAAACACACCTTATTGGGCCATCATTTGTCCTAAACAAAACGTATTGGTTATATACACACCTTAGTGGGACTCATTGGTCCCAACTAAACAAACCTTATTAGGCCATAATTGGTCGTAAACACAACTTATTGGTTATATACACACTTTATTGGGACTCATTGGTCCCAAATGACCCTCATTGCCCTTAAACACACATTATTGGCCCATCATTGGTCGTAAACACTACTTATTGGTTATATACACACCGTATTAGGACTCATTGGTCCCAACTGACCCTCATTGTCCCTAAGCACACTTTATTGTGCCATTATTGGTCCTAAACACAAAGTATTGGTTATATACACACATTAGTGGGACTCATTGCTCCCAACTAAACACACCTTATTGGGCCATAATTGGTCGTAAACACAACTTATTGGTTATATACACACTTTATTGGACTCATTGGTCCCAACTAACCCTCATTGCCCTAAACACACCTTATTGGGCCATCATTTGTCCTAAACAAAATGTATTAGTTATAAACACACCTTAGTGGGACTCATTGGTCCCAACTAAGCAAACCTTATTAGGCCATAATTGGTCGTAAACACAACTTATTGGTTATATACACACCTTATTAGGACTCATTGTCCCAACTAACCCTCATTGTCCCTAAACACACTTTATTGTGCCATCATTGGTCCTAAACACAATGTATTGGTTATATACACACATTAGTGGGACTCAATGGTCCCAACTAAAGACACCTTATTAGGCCATAATTGGTCGTAAACAAACTTATTGGTTATATACACACCTTATTGGGACTCATTGTCCCAACTAACCCTCATTGTCCCTAAACACACTTTATTGTGCCATCATTGGTCCTAAGCACAACGTATTGGTTATATACACACATTAGTAGGACTCAATGGTCCCAACTAAAGACACCTTATTAGGCCATAATTGGTCGTAAACACAACTTATTGGTTATATACACACCTTATTGGGACTCAGTGGTCCCAACTGACCCTCATTGCCCTTAAACACACAATATTGGGCCATCATTGGTCCTAAACACAACTTATTGGTCCTAAACACACCTTACTAGGACTTATTAGTCCCAACCGACCCTCACTGCCATACTAAACACACCTTATTGGGCCATCATTGGTCCAAAACACAACTTATTGTTTATATACACACCTTAGTGGGACTCATTAGTCCCAACTAGACACACCTTATTGGGCCATAATTGGTCGTAAACACAACTTATTGGTTATATACACACATTATTGGGACTCATTGGTCCCAACTAACCCTCATTTCCCTAAACACACCTTATTGGGCCATCATTTGTCCTAAACAAAACTTATTAGTTATATACACACCTTAGTGGGACTCATTGGTCCCAACTAAACAAACCTTATTAGGCCATAATTGGTTGTAAACACAACTTATTGGTTATATACACACCTTATTAGGATTCATTGTCCCAACTAACCCTCATTGTCCCTAAACACACTTTATTGTGCCATCATTGGTCCTAAGCACAACGTATTGGTTATATACACACATTAATGGGACTCAATGGTCCCAACTAAAGACACCTTATTAGGCCATAATTGGTCGTAAACATAACTTATTGGTTATATACACACCTTATTGGGACTCAGTGGTCCCAACTGACCCTCATTGCCCTTAAACACACAATATTGGGCCATCATTGGTCCTAAACACAACTTATTGGTTATATACACACCTTACTAGGACTTATTGGTCCCAACCGACCCTCATTGCCCTACTAAACATACCTTATTGGGTCATCATTGGTCCTAAACACAACTTATTGGTTATATACACACCTTAGTGGGAGTCATTAGTCCCAACTAGACACACCTTATTGGGCCATAATTGGTCGTAAACACAAATTATTGGTTATATACACACATTATTGGGACTCATTGGTCCCAACTAACCCTCATTTCCCTAAACACACCTTATTGGGCCATCATTAATCCTAAACAAAATGTATTAGTTATATACACACCTTAGTGGGACTCATTGGTCCCAACTAAACAAACCTTATTAGGCCATAATTGGTCGTAAACACAACTCATTGGTTATATACACACCTTTTAGGACTCATTGGTCCCAACTGACCCTCATTGTCCCTAAACACACTTTATTGTGCCATCATTGGTCCTAAACACAACGTATTGGTTATATACACACAATAGTGGGACTCATTGGTCCCAACTGAACACACCTTATTGGGCCATAATTTGTCGTAAACACAACTTATTGGTTATATAACCACTTTATTGGGACTCATTGGTCCCAACTGACCCTCATTGCCCTTAAACACACATTATTGGGCCATCATTGGCCCTAAACACAACTTATTGGTTATATACACACCTTATTAGGAGTCATTGGTCCCAACTGACCCTCATTGTCCCTAAACACACTTTATTGTGCCATCATTGGTCCTAAACACAACGTATTGGTTATATACACACATTAGTGGGAGTCATTGGTCCCAACGTATTGGTTATATAAACACACCTTATTGGGCCATAATTGGTCGTAAACACAACTTATTTGTTATATACACACTTTATTGGGACTCATTGGTCCCAACTGACCCTCATTGCCCTTAAACACGCATTATTGGGCCATCATTGGTCCTAAACACAACTTATTGGTTATATAGACACCTTACTAGGACTTATTGGTCCCAACCGACCCTCATTGCCCTACTAAACACACCTTATTGGGCCATCATTGGTCCTAAGAACAACTTATTGGTTATATACCCACCTTAGTGGGACTCATTAGTCCCAACTAAACACACCTTATTGGGCCAAAATTGGTCGTAAACACAACTTATTGGTTATATACACACATTATTAGGACTCATTGGTCCCAACTAACCCTCATTGCCCTAAACACACCTTATTGGACCATCATTTGTCCTAAACAAAATGTATTAGTTTTATACACACCTTAGTTGGAGTCATTGGTCCCAACTAAGCAAACCTTGTTAGGCCATAATTGGTCCTAAACACAACTTATTGGTTATATACACACCTTACTAGGACTTATTGGTCCCAACCGACCCTCATTGCCCTACTAAACACACCTTATTGGGCCATCATTGGTCCTAAACACAACTTATTGGTTATATACCCACCTTAGTGGGACTCATTAGTCCCAACTAAACACACCTTATTGGGCCATAATTGGTCGTAAACACAACTTATTGGTTATATACACACATTATTGGGACTCATTGGTCCCAACTAACGCTCATTGCCCTAAACACACCTTATTAGGCCATCATTTGTCCTAAAGAAAATGTATTAGTTATATACACACCTTAGTGGGACTCATTGGTCCCAACTAAGCAAACTTTATTAGGCCATAATTGGTCCTAAACACAACTTATTGGTTATATACACACCTTATTAGGACTCATTGGTCCCAACTAACCCTCATTGTCCCTAAACACAATTTATTGTGCCATCCTTGGTCCTAAACACAACGTATTGGTTATATACACACATTAGTGGGACTCATTGGTCCCAACTAAACACACCTTATTGGGCCATAATTGGTCGTAAACACAACTTATTGGTTGTATACACACTTTATTGGGACTCATTGGTCCCAAATGACCCTCATTGCCCTTAAACACACATTATTGGCCCATCATTGGTCGTAAACACTACTTATTGGTTATATACACACCGTATTAGGACTCATTGGTCCCAACTGACCCTTATTGTCCCTAAACACACTTTATTGTGCCATCATTGGTCCTAAACACAAAGTATTGGTTATATACACACATTAGTGGGACTCATTGGTCCCAACTAAACTGCCATAATTGGTCGTAAACACAACTTATTGGTTATTTACACACTTTATTGGGACTCATTGGTCCCAACTAACCCTCATTGCCCTAAACACACCTTATTGGGCCATCATTTGTCCTAAACAAAATGTATTAGTTATATACACACCTTAGTGGGACTCATTGGTCCCAACTAAGCAAACCTTATTAGGCCATACTTGGTCCTAAACACAACTTATTGTTTATATACACACCTTATTAAGACTCATTGGTCCCAAATAACCCTCATTGTCCCTAAACACACTTTATTGTGCCATCCTTTGTCCTAAACACAACGTATTGGTTATATACACACATTAGTGGGACTCATTGGTCCCAACTAAACACACCTTATTGGGCCATAATTGGTCGTAAACACAACTTATTGGTTATATACACATTTTATTAGGACTCATTGGTCCCAAATGACCCTCATTGCCCTTAAACACACATTATTGGCCCATCATTGGTCCTAAACAAAACTTATTGGTTATATACAAACCTTATTAGGACTCATTGGTCCCAACTGACCCTCATTGTCCCTAAACACACTTTATTGTGTCATCATTGGTCCTAAACACAAAGTATTGGTTATATACACACATTAGTGGGACTCATTGGTCCCAAGTAAACACACCTTATTGGGCCATAATTGGTCGTAAACACAACTTATTGGTTATATACACACTTTATTGGGACTCATTGGTCCCAACTGACCCTCATTGCCCTTAAACACACATTATTCGGCCATCATTGGTCCAAAACACAATTTATTGGTTATATACACACCTTACTAGGACTTATTGGTCCCAACCGACCCTCATTGCCCTACTAAACACACCTTATTGGGCCATCATTGGTCCTAAACACAACTTATTGGTTATATACCCACCTTAGTGGGACTCATTAGTCCCAACTAAACACACCTTATTGGGCCATAATTGGTCGTAAACACAACTTATTGGTTATATACACACATTATTGGGACTCATTGGTCCCAACTAACGCTCATTGCCCTAAACACACCTTATTAGGCCATCATTTGTCCTAAACAAAATGTATTAGTTATATACACACCTTAGTGGGACTCATTGGTCCCAACTAAGCAAACTTTATTAGGCCATAATTGGTCCTAAACACAACTTATTGGTTATATACACACCTTATTAGGACTCATTGGTCCCAACTAACCCTCATTGTCCCTAAACACAATTTATTGTGCCATCCTTGGTCCTAAACACAACGTATTGGTTATATACACACATTAGTGGGACTCATTGGTCCCAACTAAACACACCTTATTGGGCCATAATTGGTCGTAAACACAACTTATTGGTTGTATACACACTTTATTGGGACTCATTGGTCCCAAATGACCCTCATTGCCCTTAAACACACATTATTGGCCCATCTTTGGTCGTAAACACTACTTATTGGTTATATACACACCGTATTAGGACTCATTGGTCCCAACTGACCCTTATTGTCCCTAAACACACTTTATTGTGCCATCATTGGTCCTAAACACAAAGTATTGGTTATATACACACATTAGTGGGACTCATTGGTCCCAACTAAACTGCCATAATTGATCGTAAACACAACTTATTGGTTATTTACACACTTTATTGGGACTCATTGGTCCCAACTAACCCTCATTGCCCTAAACACACCTTATTGGGCCATCATTTGTCCTAAACAAAATGTATTAGTTATATACACACCTTAGTGGGACTCATTGGTCCCAACTAAGCAAACCTTATTAGGCCATACTTGGTCCTAAACACAACTTATTGGTTATATACACACCTTATTAAGACTCATTGGTCCCAACTAACCCTCATTGTCCCTAAACACACTTTATTGTGCCATCCTTTGTCCTAAACACAACGTATTGGTTATATACACACATTAGTGGGACTCATTGGTCCCAACTAAACACACCTTATTGGGCCATAATTGGTCGTAAACACAACTTATTGGTTATATACACATTTTATTAGGACTCATTGGTCCCAAATGACCCTCATTGCCCTTAAACACACATTATTGGCCCATCATTGGTCCTAAACAAAACTTATTGGTTATATACAAACCTTATTAGGACTCATTGGTCCCAACTGACCCTCATTGTCCCTAAACACACTTTATTGTGTCATCATTGGTCCTAAACACAAAGTATTGGTTATATACACACATTAGTGGGACTCATTGGTCCCAAGTAAACACACCTTATTGGGCCATAATTGGTCGTAAACACAACTTATTGGTTATATACACACTTTATTGGGACTCATTGGTCCCAACTGACCCTCATTGCCCTTAAACACACATTATTCGGCCATCATTGGTCCAAAACACAAGTTATTGGTTATATACACACCTTACTAGGACTTATTGGTCCCAACCGACCCTCATTGCCCTACTAAACACACCTTATTGGGCCATCATTGGTCCTAAACACAATTTATTGGTTATATACACACCTTAGTGGGACTCATTAGTCCCAACTAAACACACCTTATTGGGCCATAATTGGTCGTAAACACAACTTATTGGTTATATACACACCTTATTGGGACTCATTGGTCCCAACTAACCCTCATTGCCCTAAACACACCTTATTGGGCCATCATTTGTCCTAAACAAAACGTATTAGTTATATACACACCTTAGTGGGACTCATTGGTCCCAACTAAACAAACCTTATTAGGTCATAATTGGTCGTAAACACAACTTATTGGTTATATACACACCTTATTAGGACTCATTGGTCCCAACTGACCCTCATTGTCCCTAAACAAACTTTATTGTGCCATCCTTGGTCCTAAACACAACGTATTGGTTATATACACACATTAGTGGGACTCATTGGTCCCAACTAAACACACCTTATTGAGTCATAATTGGTCGTAAACACAACTTATTGGTTGTATACACACTTTATTGGGACTCATTGGTCCCAAATGACCCTCATTGCCCTTAAACACACATTATTGGCCCATCTTTGGTCGTAAACACTACTTATTGGTTATATACACACCGTATTAGGACTCATTGGTCCCAACTGACCCTTATTGTCCCTAAACACACTTTATTGTGCCATCATTGGTCCTAAACACAAAGTATTGGTTATATACACACATTAGTGGGACTCATTGGTCCCAACTAAACTGCCATAATTGATCGTAAACACAACTTATTGGTTATTTACACACTTTATTGGGACTCATTGGTCCCAACTAACCCTCATTGCCCTAAACACACCTTATTGGGCCATCATTTGTCCTAAACAAAATGTATTAGTTATATACACACCTTAGTGGGACTCATTGGTCCCAACTAAGCAAACCTTATTAGGCCATACTTGGTCCTAAACACAACTTATTGGTTATATACACACCTTATTAAGACTCATTGGTCCCAACTAACCCTCATTGTCCCTAAACACACTTTATTGTGCCATCCTTTGTCCTAAACACAACGTATTGGTTATATACACACATTAGTGGGACTCATTGGTCCCAACTAAACACACCTTATTGGGCCATAATTGGTCGTAAACACAACTTATTGGTTATATACACATTTTATTAGGACTCATTGGTCCCAAATGACCCTCATTGCCCTTAAACACACATTATTGGCCCATCATTGGTCCTAAACAAAACTTATTGGTTATATACAAACCTTATTAGGACTCATTGGTCCCAACTGACCCTCATTGTCCCTAAACACACTTTATTGTGTCATCATTGGTCCTAAACACAAAGTATTGGTTATATACACACATTAGTGGGACTCATTGGTCCCAAGTAAACACACCTTATTGGGCCATAATTGGTCGTAAACACAACTTATTGGTTATATACACACTTTATTGGGACTCATTGGTCCCAACTGACCCTCATTGCCCTTAAACACACATTATTCGGCCATCATTGGTCCAAAACACAAGTTATTGGTTATATACACACCTTACTAGGACTTATTGGTCCCAACCGACCCTCATTGCCCTACTAAACACACCTTATTGGGCCATCATTGGTCCTAAACACAATTTATTGGTTATATACACACCTTAGTGGGACTCATTAGTCCCAACTAAACACACCTTATTGGGCCATAATTGGTCGTAAACACAACTTATTGGTTATATACACACCTTATTGGGACTCATTGGTCCCAACTAACCCTCATTGCCCTAAACACACCTTATTGGGCCATCATTTGTCCTAAACAAAACGTATTAGTTATATACACACCTTAGTGGGACTCATTGGTCCCAACTAAACAAACCTTATTAGGTCATAATTGGTCGTAAACACAACTTATTGGTTATATACACACCTTATTAGGACTCATTGGTCCCAACTGACCCTCATTGTCCCTAAACAAACTTTATTGTGCCATCCTTGGTCCTAAACACAACGTATTGGTTATATACACACATTAGTGGGACTCATTGGTCCCAACTAAACACACCTTATTGAGTCATAATTGGTCGTAAACACAACTTATTGGTTATATGAACACTTTATTGGGACTCATTGGTCCTAACTGACCCTCATTGCCCTTAAACACACATTATTGGGCCATCACTGGTCCTAAACACAACTTATTGGTTATATACACACCTTATTAGGACTCATTGGTCCCAACTGACCCTCATTGTCCCTAAACACACCTTATTGTGCCATCATTGGTCCTAAACACAACATATTGGTTATATACACACATTAGTGGGACTCATTGGTCCCAACTAAACACACCTTATTGGGCCATAATTGGTCGTAAACACAACTTATTGGTTATATACACACTTTATTGGGGCTCATTGGTCCCAACTGACCCTCATTGCCCTTAAACACACATTATTGGGCCATCATTGGTCCTAAACACAACTTATTGGTTATATACACACCTTATTAGGACTAATTGGTCCCAACTGACCCTCATTGTCCCTAAACACACTTTATTGTGCCATCATTGGTCCTAAACACAACATATTGGTTATATACACACATTAGTGGGACTCATTGGTCCCAACTAAACACACCTTATTGGGCCATAATTGGTCGTAAACACAACTTATTGGTTCTATACACACTTTATTGGGACTCATTGGTCCCAACTGACCCTCATTGCCCTTAAACACACATTATTCGGCCATCATTGGTCCAAAACACAACTTATTAGTTATATACACACCTTACTTGGACTTATTGGTCCCAACCGACCCTCATTGCCCTACTAAACACACCTTATTGGGCCATCATTGGTCCTAAACACAACTTATTGGTTATATACACACCTTAGTGGGACTCATTAGTCCCAACTAAACACACCTTATTGGGCCAAATTGGTCGTAAACACAACTTATTGGTTATATACACACCTTATTGGGACTCATTGGTCCCAACTAACCCTCATTGCCCTAAACACACCTTATTGGGCCATCATTTGTCCTAAACAAAACTTATTAGTTATATACACACCTTAGTGGGACTCATTGGTCCCAACTAAACAAACCTTATTAGGCCATAATTGGTCGTAAACACAACTTATTGGTTATATACACACATTATTGGGACTCATTGGTCCCAACTAAACACACCTTATTGGGCCATAATTGGTCGTAAACACAACTTATTGGTTGTATACACACTTTATTGGGACTCATTGGTCCCAAATGACCCTCATTGCCCTTAAACACACATTATTGGCCCATCATTGGTCGTAAACACTACTTATTGGTTATATACACACCGTATTAGGACTCATTGGTCCCAACTGACCCTTATTGTCCCTAAACACACTTTATTGTGCCATCATTGGTCCTAAACACAAAGTATTAGTTATATACACACCTTAGTGGGACTCATTGGTCCCAACTAAGCAAACCTTATTAGGCCATACTTGGTTCTAAACACAACTTATTGGTTATATACACACCTTATTAAGACTCATTGGTCCCAACTAACCCTCATTGTCCCTAAACACACTTTATTGTGCCATCCTTTGTCCTAAACACAACGTATTGGTTATATACACACATTAGTGGGACTCATTGGTCCCAACTAAACACACCTTATTGGGCCATAATTGGTCGTAAACACAACTTATTGGTTATATACACATTTTATTAGGACTCATTGGTCCCAAATGACCCTCATTGCCCTTAAACACACATTATTGGCCCATCATTGGTCCTAAACAAAACTTATTGGTTATATACAAACCTTCTTAGGACTCATTGGTCCCAACTGACCCTCATTGTCCCTAAACACACTTTATTGTGTCATCATTGGTCCTAAACACAAAGTATTGGTTATATACACACATTAGTGGGACTCATTGGTCCCAAGTAAACACACCTTATTGGGCCATAATTGGTCGTAAACACAACTTATTGGTTATACACACACTTTATTGGGACTCATTGGTCCCAACTGACCCTCATTGCCCTTAAACACACATTATTCGGCCATCATTGGTCCAAAACACAATTTATTGGTTATATACACACCTTACTAGGACTTATTGGTCCCAACCGACCCTCATTGCCCTACTAAACAATCCTTATTGGGCCATCATTGGTCCTAAACACAACTTATTGGTTATATACCCACCTTAGTGGGACTCATTAGTCCCAACTAAACACACCTTATTGGGCCATAATTGGTCGTAAACACAACTTATTGGTTATATACACACATTATTGGGACTCATTGGTCCCAACTAACGCTCATTGCCCTAAACACACCTTATTAGGCCATCATTTGTCCTAAACAAAATGTATTAGTTATATACACACCTTAGTGGGACTCATTGGTCCCAACTAAGCAAACTTTATTAGGCCATAATTGGTCCTAAACACAACTTATTGGTTATATACACACCTTATTAGGACTCATTGGTCCCAACTAACCCTCATTGTCCCTAAACACAATTTATTGTGCCATCCTTGGTCCTAAACACAACGTATTGGTTATATACACACATTAGTGGGACTCATTGGTCCCAACTAAACACACCTTATACACACTTTATTGGGACTCATTGGTCCCAAATGACCCTCATTGCCCTTAAACACACATTATTGGCCCATCTTTGGTCGTAAACACTACTTATTGGTTATATACACACCGTATTAGGACTCATTGGTCCCAACTGACCCTTATTGTCCCTAAACACACTTTATTGTGCCATCATTGGTCCTAAACACAAAGTATTGGTTATATACACACATTAGTGGGACTCATTGGTCCCAACTAAACTGCCATAATTGGTCGTAAACACAACTTATTGGTTATTTACACACTTTATTGGGACTCATTGGTCCCAACTAACCCTCATTGCCCTAAACACACCTTATTGGGCCATCATTTGTCCTAAACAAAATGTATTAGTTATATACACACCTTAGTGGGACTCATTGGTCCCAACTAAGCAAACCTTATTAGGCCATAATTGGTCCTAAACACAACTTATTGGTTATATACACACCTTATTAGGACTCATTGGTCCCAACTAACCCTCATTGTCCCTAAACACACTTTATTGTGCCATCCTTTGTCCTAAACACAACGTATTGGTTATATACACACATTAGTGGGACTCATTGGTCCCAACTAAACACACCTTATTGGGCCATAATTGGTCGTAAACACAACTTATTGGTTATATACACATTTTATTAGGACTCATTTGTCCCAAATGACCCTCATTGCCCTTAAACACACATTATTGGCCCATCATTGGTCCTAAACAAAACTTATTGGTTATATACAAACCTTATTAGGACTCATTGGTCCCAACTGACCCTCATTGTCCCTAAACACACTTTATTGTGTCATCATTGGTCCTAAACACAAAGTATTGGTTATATACACACATTAGTGGGACTCATTGGTCCCAAGTAAACACACCTTATTGGGCCATAATTGGTCGTAAACACAACATATTGGTTATATACACACTTTATTGGGACTCATTGGTCCCAACTGACCCTCATTGCCCTTAAACACACATTATTCGGCCATCATTGGTCCAAAACACAACTTATTGGTTATATACACACCTTACTAGGACTTATTGGTCCCAACCGACCCTCATTGCCCTACTAAACACACCTTATTGGGCCATCATTGGTCCTAAACACAACTTATTGGTTATATACACACCTTAGTGGGACTCATTAGTCCCATCTAAACACACCTTATTGGGCCATAATTGGTTGTAAACACAACTTATTGGTTATATACACAGCTTATTGGGACTCATTGGTCCCAACTAACCCTCATTGCCCTAAACACACCTTATTGGGCCATCATTTGTCCTAAACAAAACGTATTAGTTATATACACACCTTAGTGGGACTCATTGGTCCCAACTAAACAAACCTTACTAGGCCATAATTGGTCGTAAACACAACTTATTGGTTATATACACACCTTATTAGGACTCATTGGTCCCAACTGACCCTCATTGTCCCTAAACACACCTTATTGGGCCATCATTTGTCCTAAACAAAATGTATTAGTTATATACACACCTTAGTGGGACTCATTGGTCCAAACTAAGCAAACCTTATTAGGCCATACTTGGTCCTAAACACAACTTATTGGTTATATACACACCTTATTAGGACTCATTGGTCCCAACTAACCCTCATTGTCCCTAAACACACTTTATTGTGCCATCCTTTGTCCTAAACACAACGTATTGGTAATATACACACATTAGTGGGACTCATTGGTCCCAACTAAACACACCTTATTGGGCCATAATTGGTCGGAAACACAACTTATTGGTTATATACACATTTTATTAGGACTCATTGGTCACAAATGACCCTCATTGCCCTTAAACACACATTATTGGCCTATCATTGGTCCTAAACAAAACTTATTGGTTATATACAAACCTTATTAGGACTCATTGGTCCCAACTGACCCTTATTGTCCCTAAACACACTTTATTGTGCAATCATTGGTCCTAAACACAACGTATTGGTTATATACACACATTAGTGGGAGTCATTGGTCCCAACTAAACACACCTTATTGGGCCATAATTGGTCGTAAACACACCTTATTGGTTATATACACACTTTATTGGGACTCATTGGTCCCAACTGACCCTCATTGCCCTTAAACACACATTATTCGGCCATCATTGGTCGTAAACACAACTTATTGGTTATATACACACCTTACTTGGACTTATTGGTCCCAACCGACCCTCATTGCCCTACTAAACACACCTTATTGGGCCATCATTGGTCCTAAACACAACTTATTGGTTATATACACACCTTAGTGGGACTCATTAGTCCCAACTAAACACACCTTATTGGGCCAAATTGGTCGTAAACACAACTTATTGGTTATATACACACCTTATTGGGACTCATTGGTCCCAACTAACCCTCATTGCCCTAAACACACCTTATTGGGCCATCATTTGTCCTAAACAAAACTTATTAGTTATATACACACCTTAGTGGGACTCATTGGTCCCAACTAAACAAACCTTATTAGGCCATAATTGGTCGTAAACACAACTTATTGGTTATATACACACATTATTGGGACTCATTGGTCCCAACTAAACACACCTTATTGGGCCATAATTGGTCGTAAACACAACTTATTGGTTGTATACACACTTTATTGGGACTCATTGGTCCCAAATGACCCTCATTGCCCTTAAACACACATTATTGGCCCATCATTGGTCGTAAACACTACTTATTGGTTATATACACACCGTATTAGGACTCATTGGTCCCAACTGACCCTTATTGTCCCTAAACACACTTTATTGTGCCATCATTGGTCCTAAACACAAAGTATTAGTTATATACACACCTTAGTGGGACTCATTGGTCCCAACTAAGCAAACCTTATTAGGCCATACTTGGTTCTAAACACAACTTATTGGTTATATACACACCTTATTAAGACTCATTGGTCCCAACTAACCCTCATTGTCCCTAAACACACTTTATTGTGCCATCCTTTGTCCTAAACACAACGTATTGGTTATATACACACATTAGTGGGACTCATTGGTCCCAACTAAACACACCTTATTGGGCCATAATTGGTCGTAAACACAACTTATTGGTTATATACACATTTTATTAGGACTCATTGGTCCCAAATGACCCTCATTGCCCTTAAACACACATTATTGGCCCATCATTGGTCCTAAACAAAACTTATTGGTTATATACAAACCTTCTTAGGACTCATTGGTCCCAACTGACCCTCATTGTCCCTAAACACACTTTATTGTGTCATCATTGGTCCTAAACACAAAGTATTGGTTATATACACACATTAGTGGGACTCATTGGTCCCAAGTAAACACACCTTATTGGGCCATAATTGGTCGTAAACACAACTTATTGGTTATACACACACTTTATTGGGACTCATTGGTCCCAACTGACCCTCATTGCCCTTAAACACACATTATTCGGCCATCATTGGTCCAAAACACAATTTATTGGTTATATACACACCTTACTAGGACTTACTGGTCCCAACCGACCCTCATTGCCCTACTAAACAATCCTTATTGGGCCATCATTGGTCCTAAACACAACTTATTGGTTATATACCCACCTTAGTGGGACTCATTAGTCCCAACTAAACACACCTTATTGGGCCATAATTGGTCGTAAACACAACTTATTGGTTATATACACACATTATTGGGACTCATTGGTCCCAACTAACGCTCATTGCCCTAAACACACCTTATTAGGCCATCATTTGTCCTAAACAAAATGTATTAGTTATATACACACCTTAGTGGGACTCATTGGTCCCAACTAAGCAAACTTTATTAGGCCATAATTGGTCCTAAACACAACTTATTGGTTATATACACACCTTATTAGGACTCATTGGTCCCAACTAACCCTCATTGTCCCTAAACACAATTTATTGTGCCATCCTTGGTCCTAAACACAACGTATTGGTTATATACACACATTAGTGGGACTCATTGGTCCCAACTAAACACACCTTATTAGGCCATAATTGGTCGTAAACACAACTTATTGGTTGTATACACACTTTATTGGGACTCATTGGTCCCAAATGACCCTCATTGCCCTTAAACACACATTATTGGCCCATCTTTGGTCGTAAACACTACTTATTGGTTATATACACACCGTATTAGGACTCATTGGTCCCAACTGACCCTTATTGTCCCTAAACACACTTTATTGTGCCATCATTGGTCCTAAACACAAAGTATTGGTTATATACACACATTAGTGGGACTCATTGGTCCCAACTAAACTGCCATAATTGGTCGTAAACACAACTTATTGGTTATTTACACACTTTATTGGGACTCATTGGTCCCAACTAACCCTCATTGCCCTAAACACACCTTATTGGGCCATCATTTGTCCTAAACAAAATGTATTAGTTATATACACACCTTAGTGGGACTCATTGGTCCCAACTAAGCAAACCTTATTAGGCCATAATTGGTCCTAAACACAACTTATTGGTTATATACACACCTTATTAGGACTCATTGGTCCCAACTAACCCTCATTGTCCCTAAACACACTTTATTGTGCCATCCTTTGTCCTAAACACAACGTATTGGTTATATACACACATTAGTGGGACTCATTGGTCCCAACTAAACACACCTTATTGGGCCATAATTGGTCGTAAACACAACTTATTGGTTATATACACATTTTATTAGGACTCATTTGTCCCAAATGACCCTCATTGCCCTTAAACACACATTATTGGCCCATCATTGGTCCTAAACAAAACTTATTGGTTATATACAAACCTTATTAGGACTCATTGGTCCCAACTGACCCTCATTGTCCCTAAACACACTTTATTGTGTCATCATTGGTCCTAAACACAAAGTATTGGTTATATACACACATTAGTGGGACTCATTGGTCCCAAGTAAACACACCTTATTGGGCCATAATTGGTCGTAAACACAACATATTGGTTATATACACACTTTATTGGGACTCATTGGTCCCAACTGACCCTCATTGCCCTTAAACACACATTATTCGGCCATCATTGGTCCAAAACACAACTTATTGGTTATATACACACCTTACTAGGACTTATTGGTCCCAACCGACCCTCATTGCCCTACTAAACACACCTTATTGGGCCATCATTGGTCCTAAACACAACTTATTGGTTATATACACACCTTAGTGGGACTCATTAGTCCCATCTAAACACACCTTATTGGGCCATAATTGGTTGTAAACACAACTTATTGGTTATATACACAGCTTATTGGGACTCATTGGTCCCAACTAACCCTCATTGCCCTAAACACACCTTATTGGGCCATCATTTGTCCTAAACAAAACGTATTAGTTATATACACACCTTAGTGGGACTCATTGGTCCCAACTAAACAAACCTTACTAGGCCATAATTGGTCGTAAACACAACTTATTGGTTATATACACACCTTATTAGGACTCATTGGTCCCAACTGACCCTCATTGTCCCTAAACACACCTTATTGGGCCATCATTTGTCCTAAACAAAATGTATTAGTTATATACACACCTTAGTGGGACTCATTGGTCCAAACTAAGCAAACCTTATTAGGCCATACTTGGTCCTAAACACAACTTATTGGTTATATACACACCTTATTAGGACTCATTGGTCCCAACTAACCCTCATTGTCCCTAAACACACTTTATTGTGCCATCCTTTGTCCTAAACACAACGTATTGGTAATATACACACATTAGTGGGACTCATTGGTCCCAACTAAACACACCTTATTGGGCCATAATTGGTCGGAAACACAACTTATTGGTTATATACACATTTTATTAGGACTCATTGGTCACAAATGACCCTCATTGCCCTTAAACACACATTATTGGCCTATCATTGGTCCTAAACAAAACTTATTGGTTATATACAAACCTTATTAGGACTCATTGGTCCCAACTGACCCTCATTGTCCCTAAACACACTTTATTGTGCAATCATTGGTCCTAAACACAACGTATTGGTTATATACACACATTAGTGGGAGTCATTGGTCCCAACTAAACACACCTTATTGGGCCATAATTGGTCGTAAACACACCTTATTGGTTATATACACACTTTATTGGGACTCATTGGTCCCAACTGACCCTCATTGCCCTTAAACACACATTATTCGGCCATCATTGGTCGTAAACACAACTTATTGGTTATATACACACCTTACTTGGACTTATTGGTCCCAACCGACCCTCATTGCCCTACTAAACACACCTTATTGGGCCATCATTGGTCCTAAACACAACTTATTGGATATATACACACCTTAGTGGGACTCATTAGTCCCAACTAAACACACCTTATTGGGCCATAATTGGTCGTAAACACAACTTATTGGTTATTTACACACTTTATTGGGACTCATTGGTCCCAACTAACCCTCATTGCCCTAAACACACCTTATTGGGCCATCATTTGTCCTAAACAAAATGTATTAGTTGTATACACACCTTAGTGGGACTCATTGGTCCCAACTAAGCAAACCTTATTAGGCCATAATTGGTCCTAAACACAACTTATTGGTTATATACACACCTTATTAGGACTCATTGGTCCCAACTAACCCTCATTGTCCCTAAACACACTTTATTGTGCCATCCTTTGTCCTAAACACAACGTATTGGTTATATACACACATTAGTGGGACTCATTGGTCCCAACTAAACACACCTTATTGGGCCATAATTGGTCGTAAACACAACTTATTGGTTATATACACATTTTATTAGGGCTCATTTGTCCCAAATGACCCTCATTGCCCTTAAACACACATTATTGGCCCATCATTGGTCCTAAACAAAACTTATTGGTTATATACAAACCTTATTAGGACTCATTGGTCCCAACTGACCCTCATTGTCCCTAAACACACTTTATTGTGTCATCATTGGTCCTAAACACAAAGTATTGGTTATATACACACATTAGTGGGACTCATTGGTCCCAAGTAAACACACCTTATTGGGCCATAATTGGTCGTAAACACAACATATTGGTTATATACACACTTTATTGGGACTCATTGGTCCCAACTGACCCTCATTGCCCTTAAACACACATTATTCGGCCATCATTGGTCCAAAACACAACTTATTGGTTATATACACACCTTACTAGGACTTATTGGTCCCAACCGACCCTCATTGCCCTACTAAACACACCTTATTGGGCCATCATTGGTCCTAAACACAACTTATTGGTTATATACACACCTTAGTGGGACTCATTAGTCCCATCTAAACACACCTTATTGGGCCATAATTGGTTGTAAACACAACTTATTGGTTATATACACAGCTTATTGGGACTCATTGGTCCCAACTAACCCTCATTGCCCTAAACACACCTTATTGGGCCATCATTTGTCCTAAACAAAACGTATTAGTTATATACACACCTTAGTGGGACTCATTGGTCCCAACTAAACAAACCTTATTAGGCCATAATTGGTCGTAAACACAACTTATTGGTTATATACACACCTTATTAGGACTCATTGGTCCCAACTGACCCTCATTGTCCCTAAACACACCTTATTGGGCCATCATTTGTCCTAAACAAAATGTATTAGTTATATACACACCTTAGTGGGACTCATTGGTCCAAACTAAGCAAACCTTATTAGGCCATACTTGGTCCTAAACACAACTTATTGGTTATATACACACCTTATTAGGACTCATTGGTCCCAACTAACCCTCATTGTCCCTAAACACACTTTATTGTGCCATCCTTTGTCCTAAACACAACGTATTGGTAATATACACACATTAGTGGGACTCATTGGTCCCAACTAAACACACCTTATTGGGCCATAGTTGGTCGGAAACACAACTTATTGGTTATATACACATTTTATTAGGACTCATTGGTCACAAATGACCCTCATTGCCCTTAAACACACATTATTGGCCTATCATTGGTCCTAAACAAAACTTATTGGTTATATACAAACCTTATTAGGACTCATTGGTCCCAACTGACCCTCATTGTCCCTAAACACACTTTATTGTGCAATCATTGGTCCTAAACACAACGTATTGGTTATATACACACATTAGTGGGAGTCATTGGTCCCAACTAAACACACCTTATTGGGCCATAATTGGTCGTAAACACACCTTATTGGTTATATACACACTTTATTGGGACTCATTGGTCCCAACTGACCCTCATTGCCCTTAAACACACATTATTCGGCCATCATTGGTCGTAAACACAACTTATTGGTTATATACACACCTTACTTGGACTTATTGGTCCCAACCGACCCTCATTGCCCTACTAAACACACCTTATTGGGCCATCATTGGTCCTAAACACAACTTATTGGATATATACACACCTTAGTGGGACTCATTAGTCCCAACTAAACACACCTTATTGGGCCATAATTGGTCGTAAACACAACTTATTGGTTATTTACACACTTTATTGGGACTCATTGGTCCCAACTAACCCTCATTGCCCTAAACACACCTTATTGGGCCATCATTTGTCCTAAACAAAATGTATTAGTTATATACACACCTTAGTGGGACTCATTGGTCCCAACTAAGCAAACCTTATTAGGCCATAATTGGTCCTAAACACAACTTATTGGTTATATACACACCTTATTAGGACTCATTGGTCCCAACTAACCCTCATTGTCCCTAAACACACTTTATTGTGCCATCCTTTGTCCTAAACACAACGTATTGGTTATATACACACATTAGTGGGACTCATTGGTCCCAACTAAACACACCTTATTGGGCCATAATTGGTCGTAAACACAACTTATTGGTTATATACACATTTTATTAGGGCTCATTTGTCCCAAATGACCCTCATTGCCCTTAAACACACATTATTGGCCCATCATTGGTCCTAAACAAAACTTATTGGTTATATACAAACCTTATTAGGACTCATTGGTCCCAACTGACCCTCATTGTCCCTAAACACACTTTATTGTGTCATCATTGGTCCTAAACACAAAGTATTGGTTATATACACACTTTAGTGGGACTCATTGGTCCCAAGTAAACACACCTTATTGGGCCATAATTGGTCGTAAACACAACTTATTGGTTATATACACACTTTATTGGGACTCATTGGTCCCAACTGACCCTCATTGCCCTTAAACACACATTATTCGGCCATCATTGGTCCAAAACACAACTTATTGGTTATATACACACCTTACTAGGACTTATTGGTCCCAACCGACCCTCATTGCCCTACTAAACACACCTTATTGGGCCATCATTGGTCCTAAACACAACTTATTGGTTATATACACACCTTAGTGGGACTCATTAGTCCCATCTAAACACACCTTATTGGGCCATAATTGGTTGTAAACACAACTTATTGGTTATATACACAGCTTATTGGGACTCATTGGTCCCAACTAACCCTCATTGCCCTAAACACACCTTATTGGGCCATCATTTGTCCTAAACAAAACGTATTAGTTATATACACACCTTAGTGGGACTCATTGGTCCCAACTAAACAAACCTTATTAGGCCATAATTGGTCGTAAACACAACTTATTGGTTATATACACACCTTATTCGGACTCATTGGTCCCAACTGACCCTCATTGTCCCTAAACACACCTTATTGGGCCATCATTTGTCCTAAACAAAATGTATTAGTTATATACACACCTTAGTGGGACTCATTGGTCCAAACTAAGCAAACCTTATTAGGCCATACTTGGTCCTAAACACAACTTATTGGTTATATACACACCTTATTAGGACTCATTGGTCCCAACTAACCCTCATTGTCCCTAAACACACTTTATTGTGCCATCCTTTGTCCTAAACACAACGTATTGGTAATATACACACATTAGTGGGACTCATTGGTCCCAACTAAACACACCTTATTGGGCCATAATTGGTCGTAAACACAACTTATTGGTTATATACACATTTTATTAGGACTCATTGGTCACAAATGACCCTCATTGCCCTTAAACACACATTATTGGCCTATCATTGGTCCTAAACAAAACTTATTGGTTATATACAAACCTTATTAGGACTCATTGGTCCCAACTGACCCTCATTATCCCTAAACACACTTTATTGTGCCATCAATGGTCCTAAACACAAAGTATTGGTTATATACACACATTAGTGGGACTCATTTGTCCCAACTAAACACACCTTATTAGGCCATAATTGGTCGTAAACACAACTTAATGGTTATATACACACTTTATTGGGACTCATTGGTCCCAACTGACCCTCATTGCCCTTAAACACACATTATTCGGCCATCATTGGTCCAAAACACAACTTATTGGTTATATACACACCTTACTAGGACTTATTGGTCCCAACCGACCCTCATTGCCCTACTAAACACACCTTATTGGGCCATCATTGGTCCTAAACACAACTTATTGGTTATATACACACCTTAGTGGGACTCATTAGTCCCATCTAAACACACCTTATTGGGCCATAATTGGTTGTAAACACAACTTATTGGTTATATACACACCTTATTGGGACTCATTGGTCCCAACTAACCCTCATTGCCCTAAACACACCTTATTGGGCCATCATTTGTCCTAAACAAAACGTATTAGTTATATACACACCTTAGTGGGACTCATTGGTCCCAACTAAACAAACCTTATTAGGCCATAAGTGGTCGTAAACACAACTTATTGGTTATATACACACCTTATTAGGACTCATTGGTCCCAACTGACCCTCATTGTCCCTAAACACACCTTATTGGGCCATCATTTGTCCTAAACAAAATGTATTAGTTATATACACACCTTAGTGGGACTCATTGGTCCAAACTAAGCAAACCTTATTAGGCCATACTTGGTCCTAAACACAACTTATTGGTTATATACACACCTTATTAGGACTCATTGGTCCCAACTAACCCTCATTGTCCCTAAACACACTTTATTGTGCCATCCTTTGTCCTAAACACAACGTATTGGTAATATACACACATTAGTGGGACTCATTGGTCCCAACTAAACACACCTTATTGGGCCATAATTGGTCGTAAACACAACTTATTGGTTATATACACATTTTATTAGGACTCATTGGTCACAAATGACCCTCATTGCCCTTAAACACACATTATTGGCCTATCATTGGTCCTAAACAAAACTTATTGGTTATATACAAACCTTATTAGGACTCATTGGTCCCAACTGACCCTCATTGTCCCTAAACACACTTTATTGTGCCATCAATGGTCCTAAACACAAAGTATTGGTTATATACACACATTAGTGGGACTCATTTGTCCCAACTAAACACACCTTATTAGGCCATAATTGGTCGTAAACACAACTTAATGGTTATATACACACTTTATTGGGACTCATTGGTCCCAACTGACCCTCATTGCCCTTAAACACACATTATTCGGCCATCATTGGTCCAAAACACAACTTATTGGTTATATACACACCTTACTAGGACTTATTGGTCCCAACCGACCCTCATTGCCCTACTAAACACACCTTATTGGGCCATCATTGGTCCTAAACACAACTTATTGGTTATATACACACCTTAGTGGGACTCATTAGTCCCATCTAAACACACCTTATTGGGCCATAATTGGTTGTAAACACAACTTATTGGTTATATACACACCTTATTGGGACTCATTGGTCCCAACTAACCCTCATTGCCCTAAACACACCTTATTGGGCCATCATTTGTCCTAAACAAAACGTATTAGTTATATACACACCTTAGTGGGACTCATTGGTCCCAACTAAACAAACCTTATTAGGCCATAAGTGGTCGTAAACACAACTTATTGGTTATATACACACCTTATTAGGACTCATTGGTCCCAACTGACCCTCATTGTCCCTAAACACACCTTATTGGGCCATCATTTGTCCTAAACAAAATGTATTAGTTATATACACACCTTAGTGGGACTCATTGGTCCAAACTAAGCAAACCTTATTAGGCCATACTTGGTCCTAAACACAACTTATTGGTTATATACACACCTTATTAGGACTCATTGGTCCCAACTAACCCTCATTGTCCCTAAACACACTTTATTGTGCCATCCTTTGTCCTAAACACAACGTATTGGTAATATACACACATTAGTGGGACTCATTGGTCCCAACTAAACACACCTTATTGGGCCATAATTGGTCGTAAACACAACTTATTGGTTATATACACATTTTATTAGGACTCATTGGTCACAAATGACCCTCATTGCCCTTAAACACACATTATTGGCCTATCATTGGTCCTAAACAAAACTTATTGGTTATATACAAACCTTATTAGGACTCATTGGTCCCAACTGACCCTCATTGTCCCTAAACACACTTTATTGTGCCATCAATGGTCCTAAACACAAAGTATTGGTTATATACACACATTAGTGGGACTCATTTGTCCCAACTAAACACACCTTATTAGGCCATAATTGGTCGTAAACACAACTTAATGGTTATATACACACTTTATTGGGACTCATTGGTCCCAACTGACCCTCATTGCCCTTAAACACACATTATTCGGCCATCATTGGTCCAAAACACAACTTATTGGTTATATACGCACCTTACTAGGACTTATTGGTCCCAACCGACCCTCATTGCCCTACTAAACACACCTTATTGGGCCATCATTGGTCCTAAACACAATTTATTGGTTATATACACACCTTAGTGGGTCTCATTAGTCCCAACTAAACACACCTTATTGGGCCATAATTGGTCGTAAACACAACTTATTGGTTATATACACACCTTATTGGGACTCATTGGTCCCAACTAACCCTCATTGCCCTAAACACACCTTATTGGGCCATCATTTGTCCTAAACAAAACGTATTAGTTATATACACACCTTAGTGGGACTCATTGGTCCCAACTAAACAAACCTTATTAGGTCATAATTGGTCGTAAACACAACTTATTGGTTATATACACACCTTATTAGGACTCATTGGTCCCAACTGACCCTCATTGTCCCTAAACAAACTTTATTGTGCCATCCTTGGTCCTAAACACAACGTATTGGTTATATACACACATTAGTGGGACTCATTGGTCCCAACTAAACACACCTTATTGGGCCATAATTGGTCATAAACACAACTTATTGGTTATATACACACTTTATTGGGACTCATTGGTCCTAACTGACCCTCATTGCCCTTAAACACACATTATTGGGCCATCACTGGTCCTAAACACAACTTATTGGTTATATACACACCTTATTAGGACTCATTGGTCCCAACTGACCCTCATTGTCCCTAAACACACCTTATTGTGCCATCATTGGTCCTAAAAACAACATATTGGTTATATACACACATTAGTGGGACTCATTGGTCCCAACTAAACACACCTTATTGGGCCATAATTGGTCGTAAACACAACTTATTGGTTATATACACACTTTATTGGGACTCATTGGTCCCAACTGACCCTCATTGCCCTTAAACACACATTATTCGGCCATCATTGGTCCAAAACACAACTTATTGGTTATATACACACCTTACTAGGACTTATTGGTCCCAACCGACCCTCATTGCCCTACTAAACACACCTTATTGGGCCATCATTGGTCCTAAACACAACTTATTGGTTATATACACACCTTAGTGGGACTCATTAGTCCCAACTAAACACACCTTATTGGGCCATAATTGGTCGTAAACACAACTTATTGGTTATATACACACCTTATTGGGACTCATTGGTCCCAACTAACTCTCATTGCCCTAAACACACCTTATTGGGCCATCATTTGTCCTAAACAAAACTTATTAGTTATATACACACCTTAGTGGGACTCATTGGTCCCAACTAAACAAACCTTATTAGGCCATAATTGGTCGTAAACACAACTTATTGGTTATATACACACCTTATTAGGACTCATTGGTCCCAACTGACCCTCATTGTCCCTAAACACACTTTATTGTGCCATCCTTGGTCCTAAACACAACGTATTGGTTATATACACACATTAGTGGGACTCATTGGTCCCAACTAAACACACCTTATTGGGCCATAATTGGTCGTAAACACAACTTATTGGTTATATACACACTTTATTGGGACTCATTAGGTCCCAACTGACCCTCATTGCCCTTAAACACACATTATTCGGCCATCATTGGTCCTAAACACAACTTATTGGTTATATACACACCTTACTAGGACTTATTGGTCCCAACCGACCCTCATTGCCCTACTAAACACACCTTATTGGGCCATCATTGGTCCTAAACACAACTTATTGGTTATATACACACCTTAGTGGGACTCATTAGTCCCAACTAAACACACCTTATTGGGCCATAATTGGTCGTAAACACAACTTATTGGTTATATACACACCTTATTGGGACTCATTGGTCCCAACTAACCCTCATTGCCCTTAAACACACCTTATTGGGCCATCATTTGTCCTAAACAAAACGTATTGGTTATATACACACCTTAGTGGGACTCATTGGTTCCAACTAAACAAACCTTATTAGGCCATAATTGGTCGTAAACACAACTTATTGGTTATATACACACCTTATTAGGACTCATTGGTCCCAACTGACCCTCATTGTCCCTAAACAAACTTTATTGTGCCATCCTTGGTCCTAAACACAACGTATTGGTTATATACACACATTAGTGGGACTCATTGGTCCCAACTAAACACACCTTATTGGGCCATAATTGGTCGTAAACACAACTTATTGGTTATATACACACTTTATTGGGACTCATTGGTCCCAACTGACCCTCATTGCCCTTAAACACACATTATTGGGCCATCACTGGTCCTAAACACAACTTATTGGTTATATACACACCTTATTAGGACTCATTGGTCCCAACTGACCCTCATTGTCCCTAAACACACCTTATTGTGCCATCATTGGTCCTAAACACAACATATTGGTTATATACACACATTAGTGGGACTCATTGGTCCCAACTAAACACACCTTATTGGGCCATAATTGGTCGTAAACACAACTTATTGGTTATATACACACTTTATTGGGGCTCATTGGTCCCAACTGACCCTCATTGCCCTTAAACACACATTATTGGGCCATCATTGGTCCTAAACACAACTTATTGGTTATATACACACCTTATTAGGACTAATTGGTCCCAACTGACCCTCATTGTCCCTAAACACACTTTATTGTGCCATCATTGGTCCTAAACACAACGTATTGGTTATATACACACATTAGTGGGACTCATTGGTCCCAACTAAACACACCTTATTGGGCCATAATTGGTCGTAAACACAACTTATTGGTTATATACACACTTTATTGGGACTCATTGGTCCCAACTGACCCTCATTGCCCTTAAACACACATTATTCGGCCATCATTGGTCCTAAACACAACTTATTGGTTATATACACACCTTACTAGGACTTATTGGTCCCAACCGACCCTCATTGCCCTACTAAACACACCTTATTGGGCCATCATTGGTCCTAAACACAACTTATTGGTTATATACACACCTTAGTGGGACTCATTAGTCCCAACTAAACACACCTTATTGGGCCATAATTGGTCGTAAACACAACTTATTGGTTATATACACACCTTATTGGGACTCATTGGTCCCAACTAACCCTCATTGCCCTACTAAACACACCTTATTGGGCCATCATTTGTCCTAAACAAAACTTATTGGTTATATACACACCTTAGTGGGACTCATTGGTCCCAACTAAACACACCTTATTAGGCCAT
>JBCNJP010000586.1:0-26633 GCA_039602395.1 Deinandra increscens subsp. villosa
TCCAAACATTCTCATTCATCCTTAACCTCAAGACTCTTACTTCAAACATTTGTGTGTTTAAATAAACCACCTACTACCTCGAATTCTGGTAATTTATGACGATAATCCAGCCAGTGGGTTTAACCCATAACCCACTAATACCTGCACAAGAAGTACGTGGTATCTTTGGTCTATATTGTGGATAATCATAATAAAGAAATGGGAACCAAAGATATCCTTAATCATTCAGAACTTCTCTAAAAAGTTTCTGAATACGTATTGGGTCTTTCTTCCCTTTCACCAAACCGGCATCCGCATTGACCTCATACCTAACGTTACTTCCGTTGCAAGTCACCTTATCGCCTCTCAAATTCAAAAAAATCTACAAACTACCAATCCATACCAGAATTCAGTCATTCTCATAATCTTATTCTCGCAATCAATTATTTCTACAAAGATGATTTGTATCCTAGGCTTTAAAAGACAACATCTACTCATATTGTATCTATTCTACCCGTGAGAATAATTTTCAAATCTATTATCATAAAAAAAAATCAAGGTCTCCTCTTGATTCAACAATCATTCTTATGATATTCACAAAACTTCAGCATCTATCTAGATAAATTCATGACCTTCTTTATTAGCAATACTCGAGTTACTCTAAGCTCTTTTTCTGATTCAAATCATAAACTTTGTATCTAATATGGGGAAACGCTTACTAATTAACTCATGAATTGACACTTGGTGATTCAATAATCAAATCATGAATTTAATTTATACTATTTCCCTTTATACATTCAACTCTCATTTCATAACCTCAACTTTTGATACATGTTCTAAACAAAACTCAATTCCTAGGAATTACTTCATAAACTCGACTTTAGTTAATTCGATTGTCGATTTATGAAAATAAATCTTATTACTCAAATTTCATCTATGAAACCATGTTATTAGTTCCTATGCTCGAGGCATGTGGTTTGATCCATGTTAAGTCATGGAATCCAAATTTATATTACTCAATCTATATGTCTGATACATGGTAATCTAATCATTTCATGATATTCAAAATCAGTTGGTATTGGTTTGTTTTAGATTTGAAATCTAGCAAACCTAAGATACTTGGTTTTGATTACTCAAGCGCTATAATCCTTTATTACCTTTGTAATTTCATAGCTATACATCATTCGTATTTTACATCAATCATCATTATTCTTGCAAAAACAAAGACTTATTTGCACTATAACTGTCAATTGTGTGTGATGCTAGCTACACCATACAATTGGTCGGGTCATAGACAAAAGGTCAGGAGTTTTTGACAAGGATTGTTCCGGATTTTATAGACTTTGTGCCACGTGATAGAAGGACTAGGTGTGAGTCGCGACACATCTGGCACCCCCTAAAACGTGCACATTCTCTTATAAGAAAAATCCGAAACCTTTCCATTCAAGTTATCATATCTATACTCAAAAGGATACATGTTGCATAAATCCCCTCATATTTCATTTTGAATCTTCCTATTTAGGAAATATCCTAAAGTAGGGGAGAGAGTCATTAATGTTTCTGATGTAAATCAGAAAATCTTACAAACTCAACACAACATTCTAAATATCAATTCTTGACGCTCATTTTGCATATCTATTAAATCATGTCAAAACATTAAGAGTCTCTTATCCTACAATCAAGCGAATTCAATTTCAAATGTTCTTCTATCTAAACACAATCATATCCGGTGTATGCATGGGTTAGCTGCGGTACACCCCATATACATTGATGATACTTCACAGATGGGCTAGGAATCAGACCAAGAGTTGACTCTGGTAGTCCATATCAAAATCTATATCATTAATCTAACTTGCTCCTTGTAGGACCATATTTCTACTTCTGGTAAATCTTTCATACATCAATCCAGTCTGGAAATATAACAGATTCAATAATCGAAAGTACACATCTATTTTCGATATAATCTTTTATGTATATCCTTATCACAAGTCTCTCTACTAAATTTCGGGACGAAATTTCCTAAAGTAGGGGAGACTGTGACAACTCGGTCAATCCATATTCATTTAAACCCGACCCGAATTCGAAATTCTATTTCAGTTATTTTTATTTCCATTAAACCCGAAAACTTGAGCAAACCAAACATATATAGTACTTGTGGGAAATAATAAGCACGAGTAAATAAATGTAAGGTTTCCCGAAAAGTTTGAGGCTAAAATGCGAAATAAAGAAAATCTGATCTTTGACGCTAATTTCGGTGTTAACCGGAAATCTCGCAAATTATAAAAATATAATATTTGAAATCCTAAAGTTCAAATATAATGAAAAATGAATTTATATAATTTTTGGGGTTAAAAGTGTCAATTTATCAAAGTTCAGGGGCTAAAACTGCAAAAATGAAACTTCAGGGGCTAAAAGTGTAAATCTGCCAAAATCACTCCTGGGCGGTACGCCCCAAATGTCTAACTTCTGGGCGGTACTCCCCAAAACGTCACTTTAGGGCGGTACGCCCCAAATGTCTAATTTCTGGGCGGTACGCCCCAGAATGTGCAGACGTGTTTCTTGGCTGTTTACGTGTTGCAGCCTCGTTTAACCATCTGATTAGTGTCCATTTCGTCGATTAGTCACCTGAACTCGTGTCCTAACACCATTTCGTCCCTTCCAGTATATAAACCAACCTCTGGAACTCGAAATCAAGCCTTAATTCCTAAAATCTATCCCTCAAAAACCCTCATTTGTACCCGTATCTTCTCTGCTCAAATTCGGTTGATCCAGGAGCTCTCGAGGTCTAATTTTCTGTCATTCCTCCTCTATTTGGTACGTAGAACAAAAGCCCTCTATCAATTTCTGTTCATATCATTGTTTTAATCAAGTTCCAGATTTGCTTAAAAACTAGGGTTCTTGAGCTAGTTTGTTAAAATTAGAACAATCTGTTATGAATTAGGAGCTGTAATTTTGGGGATCTTCATACGAACACATAACTAAAGAAACCCCTAAGTTAATTTCATAATTGGAGAACATTTTTTTCGAGTAAAAACGGTATTATACGACGTTATAATGCCGAAATTTAACAAACGGTTATGAGCTGGGATTTCAAACTTTAGGGGATATCTTTATATAATATCAAGATTAAAACCTTAAACTTTTATCATTTTTCGAGCACATTTGATATTATTCGTAAAATTGATAAATATAAATATTTGTTAAAAACAAATATATATATATATATATATATATATAAAGATCATGAATTACCATTTGATATTATATGATTATATATATATATATATACAATTTTATAAACATTATTATATATATATATATATATATTATAAATATATATATATATATATTTATTTATTTAAAAAAATATAAATATATATATACTTAAATTTTATTTGTTTTAAAAGTATATATATATATATATATATATATATCAAAATCTATAAATATTCATAATTTATATTTTATGAATATCATTTTTATAAAACTATTTAGAACTCGCGCGGACCGGAAGGGTAAACGCCTGTACACTGGGTTTCCTGGCATAGGTAAGGATGTCGCATAAATCCCTCGTTGGACCTGGCAGACTTACCTGGGGATTCCTGGAGTGAGTGTTTACTTATAGGAAAACGCGTTTTCATATTATCACTAATCTTTGTTTTAATCAATACAAATATAGTCTTTGACATAATGATAAAACCTTACACTCTTCAAGAACCCTGTCCAATTAAAACTATATTCTTTGTATTTAGAGTAAATTACTATTTGCATCCCTGAGGTTTGGCCATTTTTGCCACCTGCATCCGATTTTCAAATTATTAACAAATCTCACCCTGAGGTTTGCATTTTGTTGCCATCTGAATCCCTCTAACTAACGGGGTTAGATTTTTCTGTTAAGTAGAAGGGTATTTCAGTAAATTCACAAATCAAGGACTAGTTTTATAAAATTAATAAAGATATTAAAAGGACGGGGGACTATTTGTGTAAATTAACTAAACTAATTAAAAATATATATTATATAAAATCTTTATCCCTTCACGGTTTTATCAAATATGGGATCCGCCTCAACAAACCACCGATCCACCACCGTCGCACCGATCCACCGATACAACATCAAATGGCTCTCTCCTGATTTCCCCTAGTTTCCTTACAATTTCCATCGGTATCATCGATATTACTGTTGCTATTCATCTCGATCCGAAACAAACATCAATTCTCTTGATTGCTATCAATTGGACAAGAAAATTAGCCAGTCGTTGGAATTAGTCAGTATACATTGTTTACAAGTGGAGGAAGCTACTGCGGCCTCCGTATCCTCCGCCGTAGTGGTGGTTATATGGCTGCGGAATTGGGTTGTTTAGCCCTGTAGGAGACGGATGCCCAAACTAGATGCAACCTTTGATTATGCTAGCTCGTACCTCCCAACTCCAACTCCAAAATGGTGACCAGTTTGACCATGAATAGTCAAACTAACCATCTCCAATCTCAATCGTACAACTTGATGAACTACCATTCTTTTTTCAAGACACACATTATAACGACGAGCACCATATCTCTAATTATTGAAATGAAATGATTAAATAAACAAACATTGTGCTCGGAATTAAACTTTGCGCCGATGGTAGCTTCGTTCTCCGGCAGAGAACCTAACGGATAAACGGGATTTGTTCGGCGGTGGCTACGACCACGATGGTAGACGAGGTGGTAGTCGGTTGGGTTCTAGGGTTTAGCCGTTGGATTATGGCGTTTGCCGGATTTAGGATTTAGGGGGCTGCCGGATTTAGGATTTAGGTGGCTGCCGGATTTAGGATTTAGGGGGCTGGTTGTCGCCGGTTGGAGAAGAAGAAGGGGGAGGGACTTGTCTCTGACAGGAGAAGAAGAAGGGGGGGGGGGAGGAGACGACCGGAGAAGAAGAAGAGGGAGGGGGAGACGACAGTGTATTTCTTCTCTCTCTTCTCTCTTTCTTTTTCTTTTTTTTCTTTTTTACCAACACTTTTATTAACTTATCAATTTACAAAACTAGTCCCTGATTTATAAATTTACTAAAATACCCTTCCACTTACATAACTAGTCCTTAATGTATGAAATGATAGATATGCCCTTAAAGTTAACAGAAAAATCTAACCCCGTTAGTTTTAGGGACTCAGATGGCAACAAAATGCAAACGTTAGGGAAGTATATGTTAAAAATTTAAAAATCGTACTCAGGTGGCAAAAATGACCAAACCTCAGGGATGCAAATAGTAATTTACTCTTATTTTTCAATATACTTTACGCTTTGGGTCCTACAAAATCTAAACATGTGACATCCTTTTATAAGAGAAATGTTTGTTTTGGATCCATTAAGGTGGTGGATTCAAGAAAGGTTCTTTTTATATTTTTTTTTTTTTTGTGGAGCCCAAACATATACTTTGTTTAAGTCAACGTAAGAACTATTTTTATAAACTTAAATGAAATGACAAGTATTGATTAAACCTACCATACCATTTGTTATTATAAACAAAAGAGGAAAAGCATCCCAGGTTTCGTCCTAAAAATCTCAGGATCCCTCCACCTGGGAGGCTTGATTGTCTGGGTTCTGAGATCCCGGGTTTCGTCTTGAAAAGTTCAAGATCCCTCCACCCGGAATCCCATCATTGTTAGTTGTCGTTTAGTGTGCAGGAAACATAAAGAAACATTGTTTGAAACATCAAAACATCATCAAAAAAGTGGAAATAACCGGCGGCACCTCAAGGTTCTTCATCGTTGGAGGTCTTGGAGAATCCCTCCACCTCTTTCCCCTTGTTCTCGCCAGGATGACCGGTCATCTCCACTGTCAACTCCTTCTCTCCTCCCCCCTGCTTCAGAAGCTCATCGAGGCTGCTCCCTCCAGCTGCTGTCTTCTCAAGTTGAGCGCTTGGACTCTCTCCTTCCTGTTCAGAAGGATGGGTCTTCTCTTGTTTGGCAGCCTCAGCAGCTTCAGCTTCTTTCTTCAGCTTCTCCAACTTTGCCTTCCAAGCTTCAACTTTCCAGATCCCAACAGAGAAGTCTGCTTCGGACGCCTGCTCAGTCATCTTGATTTTACTCTGGAAAACGGCAATGGCGGCCGACCTTCTTCCCTTCTCAACCTCTTGCTCCAGAGCAGCATCAAATCCCTCTTGCACCATCTCCAGCTTCCTCTCAAAATATTTGTTTTTTGATTCAGCAATGTCCCCCTGGATCTTGATGGTTTCATGAGCCTTCTTGACTTCCTCCTTCAACTCCAGCACTTTGGCTTCAGCATCAGCATGAATTATGGCGAGGCGCTCAAAACCCTGCAAGATTAGGGATCCTGGTTAGAATCCTGCTGGGATATCGAAAAGTTAGTCAGGAAACCTGGAAATTGAAACTTACATGCTTTTGAAGACCGGTGAGCATGTTGATGGTTTCGGTGGTGTTCAAGCCTTCAAAGCAATCAGGGAGGCTGATGGAGGCGGGATCTTAGCCCTTCCTTTTCTTGGTGGTGGTGGCTTTACCTTTGGGCTGCGGGGGCTTGGAAGAGGTTGCTTTGGAGATGGGTTCAACCTTGGGTTGGATCACCTTGGGAGCCTCAGCGGTTTCTTCATCATCCAGATAGTCGGAAAGGTCTTCGAGATCAAAACTCATCTTAGTTTTGGGAGCTGAGAAGTTGAAAATACAAAACAGATAAGTTTAAAATTCTCAATTTATTACAAATTCATGATACGAAATCTATCAATACTTACTTGACATTTTTTCAGAATTACTTGGCTCACTGAAAGAGGTCTCAATCGCGAAGATTCTCTCAGCCACAGGGATCTGATAAAAAGCCACAAGCTTCTTATCTGAGAGAGGAGTGGGTTTAATAAGCTTCTCAAACACAGGGGCTGCAAATAAAGGAAATCAAAGGTAAGTTAACACAGCTCAAAAATATTGACAGGAACAAAGGAATATAAGCTTCCTACCCTTCTTCACCCATTGTACCGGCAACTTGGTACCCCCAACGATGGAATCCCTACGGACGAAGAAGAATTTCTGCCTCCAATCGTGATCATTGTGGGTGGCCCTAGGAATCAAGTGGGAGTCTGAGGTTCTGGCTTGAAGAACGAACCGGCTGTTTCCATGGGTTCTAAGGTTGTAGGCAGCGCAAATTTCTGGAATCCCTATCGACAGGTTTCTAGAACGATTCAGGCTGTCAATGGAGCAAAGGATCTTCCAAACCATGGGCATGGTTTGTGCATATGACAGCCCGGTGACCTTAAAGAAATCGTTCACTAGTGCAGGGAAGGGAAAAGACATCCCAAGTTGGAAGGGATAAAGAAGAAAACAAACCCAGGTTGCAGAAACCCAATCGGCTTTCAGCCTTGGGTCGAATGGGTAGAAGACGGCATTAGACGGAAACAAGCCGGATTCCTTTAGCTCTTTCATGTCGATATCGGTGAAACGGCAGGACTCCTCCGACTTCACCGGGATGAAACCCTGATCGACGAAGTCTCCGACAGTGGTGGCGACGGTAGCAACGGAAGAGGAACGTGTTTTCTTAACCATGGCGAAAATTAAACGAGAGAAAATTGGAATGTCCGGGAAAAAAGAATACTGACCTGAATGCCGGGAGAGAGCTTTTCTCTAGGGTTTTCAGAAAGACGATGAGAAAAATGGAAAACAAATGGAGTATTTAAGGCTATAACGACCTACGGAAATCTCGCATAGAGAAGGGTGTAAGCCGTCAAATCAAAAAAGGCATCTTGAATCTCGGCCGTCCACGTAGGCATGCAGATTAGCTTAAAACGATTTGAATTTCCCAGCTGTTATCCATTATCAAACACCCGCGAAATTCAGGGGCAATTGTTATGGGTCAGGTTCCAGGCGCCCTGCTGAAAAGCTCGATCATGCAGGAATCCGGGAATCCCAAGGATTCTCGACAGGTTATGTTACTTGTTATTTATTTGAATATCTTTACTCGCTAGTAGCCACGTGATTAATTTCAATCGCAGGTAAACAAGGTCTAACCTCCCTAAAGAACCGGTCAATTATGGCTGACATGGCATGAATGAACGTGGACGAGGTGCTGGATTTCCTCAAACGGCTCGTGAACATGGTCAAGAGGATCCCTGATTTTTCGGATAGTTAGTTTATTCTGTTTGTAACTATAAATAAGACATGATCGAATTAGGAAAACACACAACACACAGCACTCTGAATACTGTAGCACTTAGCACTCGATCATCGTCTTCATTATTGTAATCGGATTCTTGATTTATAAAAGCTTTAGGTAGCAGGCGCTTTGAGCCGGCTCCCGAGGTTTTTACTGGGATTCTCAGAGGCAACTCTCAGGATTCCGGGTTTCCCTCGTATATCATCGTGTCACTTGCACTACTTTTACTTTGCTTTTGAACCAGATTTCTAGCACCTCACCCCACATTCTAAGTTTGGAATACGAGATTGCCTCGTGCAATTTTTGACCAAAACAGATAGAATATCGTGATTAGTTGTTATATTCGGACCTACAATTGGTATCAGAGCCAAGAAACGAGTGTTTCGAGGTTCTCACGATATTGGATTCAAGCGTTTTCTGGACAAGGTTGAGTTTTTTTGAAGATTTGAAGCTGTTTAGTGAGTTTACGATCGGAGCTGCTGCTGTTTTGAAGGTTTACGATCAGTTTCTGGGTTTTTCAGGTGTTTACGATCAAGTGTTCTTCATCAGAAACAAGTTTACGACTTCAAGCAACCATCTTTATCGTGTTTACGATCCGGAATTTGGAGTTTACGATCGTACTTGATCGTAAATTGGTGTTTACGATTTTGTGTTACCGGAATCATCAATCGTAATCGGCGTTTACGATTTCCTCAGTCGGAATCAGTGTTTACGACTTACATCAATCGTAATCGGAGTTTACGATAGCACGTTTACGATCGTCTCCGTGTCTTTATCGTAATCAGCATTTCCGATCGTAATCAAGTGTATCGATCGGAAATAGGTGTTCTCTATCGTAATCTTGTGTTTCCGATCGTAATCAGGAGTTTGTGATTTTTCTAATTTTTCAGAAGCTGCATATCTAATTAAGAAAATGAGTTCGAATGAGAACAAGGATGATTTCGCAGCTGAAGTTGACAATACTGAGATATGCCCCAATCCTACTTGTGCTCGTATAATTCCTGGACTTAGGCAAATTTCTAAAAATTATCAGATAGAATTGTTTGAGATAAAATGTGAAAGGAGTTCATTTAAGGGTAGATGGCAAAACAATGAGGAGAAAGTAAAAGCACAGAAATTAGACATTGAGAAATATCAGAAGCTAGCAACGGAGAAGACTATTTTATATGATCAGGCTAAGATTGAGATTGGTGAGCTAAAGAAGCAATTGGATGAACTGCAACAAAAATATAACGAGCTGCAGGTCAAGTATGATTGCAATCAGGAAAGAAATAAGCGAATGTTAAATGCTGGAAAGGAATTGTCACATGCTGTTGTGACTGGTCAAGTTGGGAAAGATAAAACTGGGTTTGGGTCAGAAAAGTCTGATAAGTCTCTGTCTACAAACAGCATCATTCCTCCACTAGTTCCCAGAGACATTGTAGGAATACTTCTTAGTGAGGATCAAGTTGAACGAACCAAGTCTGATTATAAAGAAGCTGCTCCTCCTATTGATAGTGTCTTGGTTGGAACTACACCAATGACTCAAGAAGAAATTGACAATGAGACAAAAATGACTTATGGTGAAGGGAGAGTAAAGGATATATCAGACAATGATGCTGAGTGCCAGAAATATGACAGGTGTCACAACTCTAAGTCTGATGAGGCTGGGATAGAGTTGAAACCATACCCTAAAATTGAAACTCCATGCTTCAAAGTAATTGACGAAGTCAAAAGGGAAAAGGTGATCTTGACGACACGGCCTGAGGGGAAGATCTTCATGACATCTGGATCAATGTTTGACCAAGAACCAGATGTAGGATATGAATTACCATCCTTCTCCTCCAAGTTCAAGGGAATAACTGATGGAGTGATAAGTGAACCTAAAGTTGAGAGGCCAAAGATCACCATCAAGCATCCAAGTATGAAACCAACAGCTGGAGTGAAGAATGAAAAACTCAAGGGAGTAGCTGTGTCTCCCATTTCTTCAGTTGCTTCATGCAGTTGTAAGTGCAGTTGCAAGAATGGTGCTTCTTCATCAGGAAATCCAGAGAGCACAAAGATGATGAGGACAGGTTCTACTCAGGCTTCAAGGAACCAGCAGAAAGTCAAGTCTGGAGCTGCAAAAAAGGCAAGGAAGCAGACACAAGGCAAACCAGCTCCATATCAGCCACCAAAGTCAAATGGGTACACGTCTGACTTCTATCTAAAGAAGCAGACTTGTTTTAATTGTGGCATCGCTGGTCATATTGCTAGAAACTGTCTTTATCGCCCCTCTGAACCCTATTTTCCGAAAAGTCAAAGGGTTTCATCTCAGGAGTCTGTAAAGTCTAAGCCCATGAAAGTGGAAAAACCTAAGGCAATGAAGAATGTTACTCCTAAGGTTAAACTCTCTGATCAACATTGGGGTGCTGCCAAAGCTGAAAGAAAATCTTTAAATCAAAACAACAGCTTTCCAAGTTACCAAAATTTCCAAAAACAGGTGAAGAAACCATTTTCAAAACAAACAAAGTCTGAAAAACCCAAGGTTACCCCTCCCAAGGTAGCTAAAACTGTTTTCAAAAATGATTCTGAAATGCAGAAGGTTGAAATACCTAAAGTCACAACTCAAAAGGTGACTAAAACAAAAACTGTTTTGAAAAGTGAATCTAAAACGAAGAAGGTTGAAATACCTAAGTGTTTTGGTCAAAAATTCACTTGAGAATCCTGTATTCCAAACTTAGATTGTGAGGTAGAGTGCTTAACGACCAAATGAGTAAGTAATCCAAGTAAGGGTGATAACACAAGGATTTTAGCGAGGAAAACTCCAGAATCCTTTGAGTTGCCTCTAGGAATCCTGGATAAAAACCTCGGGTGCCGGCTGGAAACCGCCACCAAGTCAATGTTATTAATTATCAAACGATTTGTTACAACGGGTTGGAGGTTTGATCGATCAGAGCTAAGTGATACAATAATTCGTAGTGGGAAACTAGTGTGCCAGTGCAGTTGTGTGTTCCTACTGATCGAATCCTCGATTTATATAACAAATACAATGATAACTAACTTTCCGGGATTCCCGGGATCCTATCGTCCAACTAACTCGACCGTTAGAGGCCTCTCCGTTCACTTGGTCCACGATCTTCTTCAGCTGGAGCGTAAGTTTTGGAGGTTGTTGATGATTCCGGTAATACCTGGTCAAATAGACATGTGGCAAAATATGAAGGTTAGTTAAAATAATATGATCAGGATACCTGAATGTACGAGATTCCCAGATGACAATAGGATTCCTGAACTGTCTGAGCTTCCTGTGAGCATCCTGAAAATACACCCTCAACAATTGCCCCTTGAATTTCAACAGCTGTGGATAAGTTTGACAGCTGTTAAAATTCAAAAAGATTCCTTTTTTCACGGCGTCAAGACGGTAAATATGGTTACGGATGTGACTGCTTTCTCGGCGTCCAAGAGATGTGATGTTTTGCTTTAAATAGGAGGTAACTTTCTGAGATTATCACCATCTTCTTCGCAAAAACCTCTCGAGCTTCTCCGGTATTCCAGGTCAGTTATTCTTCTTCTTCCTCGTTTTTTCTTCGCGTTTTTCGGCCATGGCCAAGAAAAACACTCGATCTTCCTCTTCATTAAGCCTTCCGGTCGCCGAAGAATTCCACGATCAGGGGTATATTATCCCCTGTGAGGAGGAAAGTTTCACTTTCGACGATCGCGACATCCACGATCTGAAAAACTCCGGCATTTTTCCGCCGGAGACTGTTTTCCGACCTTACAGCTCCCTTGTCAAGTCCGATTTCGTTTCCACAACCTGGGTTTGCTTCATGTACTATCCATTCTTGCTCGGAATGACATTCCCTTTTCCGGAGCTTATCACTCAAATCTTCAAGACCACCCGCCTTTCTTACTCTCAAACCATGCCGATGGTCTGGAGAATCTTGTATTCTCTGGACCAGTTGAACCAAACCAGGAATCTCGACATCGGGATTCCTGAGATCTGTGAAGCCTACAAGTTAAGAACCCATGGTTGTAGCCGATTCGTTCTTCAGGCTCGTACCTCTAATTCCCAGTTGATTCCCCGAGCTTCCCACAACGATCACGATTGGAAGAAGCGATTCTTCTTCGTCAAACGAGACTCGGTTCCTGGGGGGACAGAGTTACCGTTGAAGTGGGTTGAGAAGGGTAGGAAACTGAAGTTTTGTGTTTATTCCGTTGAATTTTCTGTACATTGCTAATTTCTTTGTTGTTTTCTTTCTTGCAGCGCCCAAGTTTGAGAATCTCATCAAGAAGCAGCCTGACTTCAAGAAGCTTGAAGCCATCTACCAGATTCCGGCCAACGAGAGAGCCCTGATCCTTGAAACAACAACCAGTGAAAACAGCTATTCGGCCGACCATACTCCTGCCATGTCTGGTAAGCCTTTATAGGATTCTGACTTTTTTGATTATATGAGCTTCCCAGATACTGACAACCTGTTTCTGATTACAGCTCCCAAATCCAGCGCCTCGTTTTCCTTGAAGGATCTTGACAGCCTCCTGAAAGTCAAGAAGGAACAGCTCGAGCACCCTACCGTCTCCAAGCCACCTGTCAGCCGGCCAAAAGCTTCGGCTTCCAAGAAGAGGAAGGCCTCAGAAACTCCAGCAGCTCCCGTGGTGTACTTGGAATCCTTTGAAGATCTTGCTCCTTCTGAGGTTAGCAATAAGATCCTCTCCATGCAGACCATGATCAACCTGGTAAGAAGCTCAAGTAATATTTGTGTTAGTTTTATACCTGTCGCTGCTACTGAATAGGATTCCTACTTGTGCAGGGTATTGAGAAGCTGAGCTTCCAAGCTATGGACATGGAGAAGAAGCTCGCCGAAGCCAACGAGAAGATTCAGGCCCAAGCTGAAACTGCCAAGGGTAAGACCCTTCTCTATGAGCATAAGCTCACTGAGCAGCGTCAAGCCCTGGAAGCCAAAATGGCTGCTGATGCTGAAATCGGCCAACTCTCGGCTGCCCGGAGCGTCCTAGAATGCAAAATTCAAATGGCAGAAGAGGCTGAAGCGGCTGGCTTTCAGGTACCAGGTTGGGATGTCGCAGGCTGGAGGCTGGTCTTGGAATCGCTGGGAGGAGATGGTGATGGGGAAGGAAAGGATGGGACCGAAGGTGGCTCCATAAAGGCGGTTCCGGATTCTCCGGTTGCCCCAACAAGGGCTTATGTGATTGAGCTGGGAGCTGGCAAGAAGCTGGAGGACGTGGTGAAGCCGGTGGAGGAGGAGAAGACAGTGGGCGATGAGGACATTGCAACGGTCTGAGCCCACTTTTTATGTTTTTAGGTGGTTCTTTTGGTGGTTCTTGTAGTTGAAACAATTTCTCTTTTCCTGTAATGAACAAGCAGCAAACAACAACAATGGTGGGGATCCTGGTGGAGGGATCTTGTGTTTACAAGACGAAACCAGGATTCCCAAAAAACAATCTTTTGACCTTCGAGCTTCTCAAGTGGAGGGATCCTGAGGTTTTCAGGACGAAGCTTGAGAAGCTCACAACCTTTTATGGCTATAAATAATATCAGTATCTTTTGGGCTTCTCATATTGCCTTTTGTATTGAAATTTTGATTGGTAGAATTAGTTTGTAAAAACTTATCAAATATCTAAAAAATGACTTGCATGTTGGAAGACCATTTGAAATTCGAATAATATGTCAAGTTAGATTAAATAGTGAAAACTGACCTTTGAATTTTACCTTAGCCAATTTTCCAATTCCAAATAATCATAACTTTTTCTACCTGAATCGGGATTCTTGTAGGAATCCTGAACGCAGTTTCCTCAGTATTTGCTTCAGTTTCTTCTAAAACCTGAAATAATTCTGAAAAGCTTCTTGGCCTCCGGCCGAAGCCGACATTTTCGAGAGCAAACAAGTTAAATAAACTGGGGATAAACCCGGGATTCTTGGGACTAAGCCAAAACTGGGGACAAGCCCGATAAACTTGGGTCTAAGCCAAAACTGGGGACAAGCCCATACGTATGTGACACGAAAATGCCAAAACCTTAGATAACACGTCAGTGTTATAAACCTTGAGAATCCGCCCGGCAGCCTCCAGTGACAAGATTGTCAGCCACCCCTGGAGTGGACTGGTCCGGCCACCTTTAGCGTACCGGGGGACAACGTGCGCTACTGGCGAGGGTCGTGCACTACTGGCGATTACCCAAACTTAGGAGAGGAGTCAGCCTCTCAAACCTTAGAAGGTATGCAGGATACCTTAAACGTAGGAGAGGTGGCCAACCTCTAACTGGGGATATACCCAAAATTCTCTAGGATTCTCAAAATCTGCAAAACACTCAATGCTTGGTGAGGGGTGGGTGTTAGCCTAGCTAACACCACTCCGATGCTTAAGTCAGTAACTCATCACAAAATATTAAGAATTAATTGAAATAGAATTAGTATACGTACCTTGGGATATTTAGACAGCGAGGATCCTTGGGATTCTGCCCGAGATTCTCAATGGGATTCTCACATAAAATACGCTTTAAGGTGGATGGCATTCCAAGCTCTTGGCCGAGGTTCTCCTTCCATATTCACTAAACGGTATGCCCCCTTACCTTCTTCAGAATCTATAAGGTAAGGGCCTTCCCATTTGGGTGCTAACTTCCCGTCAGCAGGATTGGTAGTATTCTGAAAAGCTTTCCTCAAAACCAAATCGCCTACCTGGAATCTTCTTAGTCTGGTGTTCTTGTTATAAGATTTTGCTATCCGCTGTTGGTAAGAGGCCATCCGGATTTTGGCCATATCTCTGAGCTCCTCAACTGTTTCGAGATCCTGAAGGAGGTTCTGGTTATTTGTTTCAGGATCCTGGCAGTTGATTCTGGCTGTTGGGAGTACAATCTTTGTAGGAATTACGGCTTCTGCCCCAAACACCAATGAGAATGGTGTTTGGCCGGTAGCATTCTTGGGTGTAGTTCTGTCTGCCCAAAGAACAAATGGCAGCTCCTCGGCCCATTTACCTTTCTTGGAACCCAGCTTCCTCTTAAGGTTATTGATGATAATTTTATTACTGGATTCTGCCTGCCCATTAGCCTGAGGGTGGACAGGTGTTGAAGTGATCATCTTGATGCCCCAGCTTTCACAAAAGCTCGTAGTCCTTTTTCCTATAAACTGGGAACCATTGTCACATATAATCTCCGCTGGAATCCCAAATCTGGTGAGGATGTTTCTTTTGATGAAGGATATCACTTCCTTTTCTCTCACTTGAACATAGGCTTCTGCTTCAATCCACTTGGAGAAATAATCTGTCATGGCAAGCATAAACACCTTTCCTCCAGGAGCCTTTGGCAGCTTACCCACAATATCCATGCCCCACTTCATGAAAGGCCGTGGGGATACTATAGGATGCAGATGCTCAGCAGGTTGGTGAAGGATATTGCCATGCCTTTGACAAGCATCGCACTTCTGTGAGAAGCTCGCGGCATCCCTCTTCATAGTTGGCCAATAGTACCCGAATCTGAGAACTTTAGAGAACAGCGCCCTGCCCCCGGTATGGTTTCCACAATCTCCACTATGGATGTCTTCAAGCACCTCAAGAGCTTCTGACTTCTCTAGGCACCTTAAGTAGACACCTGCAAGAGATCTTCTATATAGGATATTATCAATTATAGTGTAGGGTACTACCTTTGTACGAAAAGCTCTGGGGTTCTCGCCCTTAGGAATCTCCCCATCTTTGAGATACTTCCGGATCGGGTATGTCCAGGATTCCTGGGCATCTTCAGGATTCTCAACGTTTGCACCTGCGTTATCGCCAACAGCCTGAGCTTCCTGTTGAGCTATTGCCGGTGTCAAGACGTGAGTTATTGGAATCTAAACATCCTCAGGGATCCTGAGCGATGAAGCCAAATTTGCTAAGGCATCAGCTTCTGCATTATCTTCTCTTGGTACCTGCGAAATACTAAAATTTTCGAAAAATAGAGACAGTTTTTTAACAATTTCAAGATATTTGATCAGATTCTCCCCCCTCACTGCATAAGAGCCATTAAATTGGTTAGTTAATAAGAGAGAATCAACAAACACTTGTATAGATAGGATTCCCATATCCCTGGCCAGCTGTAATCCAGCAATTAAAGCCTCGTACTCAGCTTCATTGTTGGTAGCCTGGAATTCACAGGATATGGATAGAGGTATTATGTCCCCCTGTGGCGATTTCAGCAGGATTCCCAGCCCTGTTCCTCTGACATTCGAGGAGCCGTCAGTATAAAGGATCCAGTCTTCCTTGAGCTTCTCAAGTTGCTGGACTTCCTTTTCAACTTCTGGTTCGATGTCACTGCTGAAATCCGCCACAAAGTCGGCTAATGCTTGAGACTTGATCGCTGTTCTTGGTTCATATTTGATGTCATAGGCACTCAGCTTGACTACCCACTTAGCCATCCTTCCTGACATTTCCGGCTTCCTAAGAACTGCCTTGATAGGATAGTTAGACATCACGATTATAGCATGTGTTTCAAAATAATGTCTAAGTTTAGTGGAAGCCATTATAAGAGATAAAATTAATTTTTCAAGGTGAGAATACCTGGACTCTGCGTCTAGCAGAGTTTTACTTACATAATATACCGGATGCTGCTGACCTTGATGGTCTTTTACCAGGACTGCACTGATTGAGCCTCCGGAAACGGCAAGATATAAATACAGTGGTTCCCCATCTTCTGGTTTCATTAGCAACGGGGCTGCTGACAAGTAATCTTTCAGGCACCTTAGAGCTTCCTCATGCTTCTCAGTCCACTCGAACTTCTTGTTTTTCCTCAGGATATCATAGAAATCCTTGCTTTTCTCCGAGGACCTCGAAATAAACCTGTTGAGTGCCGCGATTCTTCCTGTCAACCTCTGCACTTCTTTGACATTTGATGGGGACTTGAGATTCAGAATTGCCTTAATCTGCTCTGGGCTTGCTTCGATTCCTCTTTCGGTGACCATATATCCTAAGAATTTTCCAGCTCGCACCCCAAAGTGGCATTTGGAGGGATTGAGCTTCATGTTATATTGATCAAGGATATCAAAGGCAGTCTGGAGATCCCTGACGTGATCTTCAGCTTTCTTGGACTTTACCACCATGTCATCTATGTAGACTTCCATCGTGTCCCCCAGTTGCTCTTTGAACATCATATTGACGAGCCTCTGGTAGGTGGCACCTGCATTTCTTAATCCAAAGGGCATAGCAGTATAACAATATATACCTGTTGGAGTCATGAATGCTGTATGCTCTTGATCGCAAGGTTCCATCTGAATTTGTTGGAATCCTGCTGAGGCATCCATGAAAGTGAGCATCTCGTGGCCAGCCGTGGCATCCACCATTGCATCGATGTGGGGAAGTGGAAACGGGTCCTTAGGACAGGCCTTATTCAAGTCTGTGTAATCAACACAAACTCTCCACTTTCCATTCTTCTTCTGGACCACCACCACATTTGCTAGCCACCTAGGATATTTGACTTCTCTGATCATCTTTGTTTTGAGAAGCTTGTCGACTTCCTCCTGGATGATTATATTTTTCTCTGGAGCGAACTTCCTCCTTTTCTGCTGTATAGGCCTGAAAGAAGGATCTAAACCAAGTTTATGAGTAATTACATGTTTAGGGATACCTGTCATATCTTCATGCTTCCAGGCGAAAGTTGAAGTTCTGGCTTTGAGAAGTTGGAATAATTCCTGCTCAACATTTGTTGGGATGCTCGTTCCCATGAGCACCTTGATTTCAGGATTCTTAGGGTCTAGAGGTATTTCTTTGACATCAAGCTCCCTGTCCTCCTGTGCTTCAGGTGCCTTTTTCTATAATTGCTATCCCTTCGTCACCTTAGTGGTGCTCTTCATTGAAGTAGAATAACAGTTCTTGGCTTCCTGCTGGTCACTTTCAATTCTTACGACTCCCCAGGGTGTAGGAAGCTTGATACATTGGTGATAAGTTGAAGGAACTGCCTTCATCTCGTGAATCCAAGGCCTGCCAAGAATAATATTGCAACAAGAGAGAGAATCTATAATACAAAATTTTTGCATAGAGTTTACCCCCTCTATATATACTGGCAACCTGATATCCCCAACGGTGCTTTTAGTTTCACCGCTGAAGCCGACTAAAACCGAGGATCTTGGAGCTATTTCAGTTTCTGGGATCCCCATCTTTTTGAGCACATCAAGTCGGATTATGTTTACTGAGCTCCCGTTATCAACCAGAATCCTGCGAACAAAATGGTTAGCAATATATAAAGTGACCACAAGACTATCATGGTGAGGATCCTGAACATGAGAACGGTCACTCTCATCAAAGGATATGAGTTTGTCTTGAGTCAGGGTGGATGTCCGGACAGGTCTGTCACCCTGTTCAGATTTGGATTCCTTGGCATGCTTCTTAGCTGAGGAATATGAAGTTCCACAGACGTTCGAGCCTCCTGAGATGAAGTTGATAATCTGGGCATCCTGTGGTGGAGAAGCTGCTCTCTGGGGCACCTTGTCGGCTTCTTGGGTCTTGACCTTCTTTCTGCCTAACAACTCCTTAAGATGCCCCTTGCTGAGTAGATAACTGATTTCCTTTCGGAGTGCTATACATTCGTCCGTCAGGTGGCCAAAATCTTCATGGAAGGCACACCACTTGGTCTTGTCCTTCCAGGATCCTTGTTTAGTATCCTTCCTGGGCCATCTTGCTTTTTCACCTAGATCCTGCATAGCACACATCAAACCACCAATGTCAACGGAAAAACAGTATTCAGATACCTTAGGATATTCCTCATCGTCATCGTCCTGGTCAACGGCGTTGACTTTGTGATTTTCCGGTTTGGAATATGGACGAGATCTATACGGCTTCCCGGGGGATTCCGCCTTTTTGCTGTTGGGATCGTATTTAGGAACCTCCAGTCTTTGGTGGATCCTCTTGTCATCTTCCAAACGAATAAATATCAGAGCTCTACTGCGTACTTCATCAAGATTCCTGCAAGGAGCCATAACAAGGTCATCGTAAAAATGGGAATCTTTGGAGAGCCCCATTTTGAAGGCTTCCACGGCTGCTGCCATATCCAGATTAGGAATCTCAAGAGATTCTCGTCCGAATCTGGCTGTATAGTCTCTAAGAGGCTCATCTGGCTTCTGAATTATTCGGTATAGGTCTCCTGTAAGCTTCTCAAAGGTCCTGCTGCAAGAAAATTGACTGTTAAACAAGTTAACTAAATGAGAAAATGACGTAATAGTGTTAGGAGGAATGCTCAGTAGCCATTTCATGGCTGGCCCTGTTAGGGTTGATCCAAAGCCTTTGCATAGACAGGCTTCCTTGATTTCTATCGGAATGGGATTGATCTCCATACGCTCCCGATAATGTGCCACGTGTTCTTCAGGATCCGTGGTTCCATCATAAAGCTTCATACTTGGGGTCTGGAAACGCTTCGGGATCTCCACTTGGGATATTGGCCAAGTAAATCTAGATATCTTGTGGCTTTCCAAAGGAACCTCAGGTATAGGTTTTAGAATTCCTGGAACATTTGATATCATCTCTTTCAATTTCTGGAGCTCTCTAGCGATACTTGGATGAATACCTGCATCATAAGAAGCGCCCAGGTTAGAAATGATAGGGATTGAGTTAGTCATGTTACCAGAGGTAGGATTCTGGACTGGAATCCTGGGAGTGTAGCCATAGTTCGCTGGGAAGCTTGGCTCCGTAGTGGCTGTTGTTTGCATGGGAATGTCGTCACCATCATGCACTTCTGAGGAACTAGTCTTGAAGATTCCTGCAGAAACAGAAGGGTTAGTGTATTGATATCCCTGGGAACTCTGGCTTGGATTCCCGGCAGAAAAGGGGTATCCTTGGGACGGCGAGGCTGAGGATCCCGACAGTGGCGGAATCCAAGGACCCTTATAGCGTGACTGTGAAGACTCTGGCGGGACAGCTCCTGAGAATCCTGCAGCACTTTCTGCATATCCAGCGGCCTGAGAAGTCATTGTAGGAACTGTGGTAAAGCATGATGCCGACTTGTAACTGTAGCGAGACGGATCTGAGGATCCTGAAGCATTGAAGTCAAGATGCCTTGGAAACAGAGGACTTGGTTTCTCCACAGGTTTCTTGGACTTTTTAAGTTCTTCAATCTCCTTCATCACCGTTTGGTTGGTCTTTTCTTGCTGATCCATTTGATTTTTCACCTGCCTGATCAAAGCAAACAAATCATTGTTAGTAACAACAGGATCAACAGATTGAACCTGGGATCCTGTGAAGACAGGATAGTCAGTTTTTCTCGGCTGCTCGTCCACTCTTTTCTGACGGTCCACAGTTTTCTTCTGGTTTCCTGGAGCGGAAGGAAGAGGAGGAATGGAGGACGATGTGGAGGCCGAAACAGATTTCTGTGGGTTTGACATTGTCGGGATTGGAGATTAAACAAAACGAATGGGATTTCGGTAAGATTAAGCACCACTTGCCCCACGGTGGGCGCCAAACTGTTTTGGTCAAAAATTCACTTGAGAATCCTGTATTCCAAACTTAGATTGTGAGGTAGAGTGCTTAACGACCAAATGAGTAAGTAATCCAAGTAAGGGTGATAACACAAGGATTTTAGCGAGGAAAACTCCAGAATCCTTTGAGTTGCCTCTAGGAATCCTGGATAAAAACCTCGGGTGCCGGCTGGAAACCGCCACCAAGTCAATGTTATTAATTATCAAACGATTTGTTACAACAGGTTGGAGGTTTGATCGATCAGAGCTAAGTGATACAATAATTCGTAGTGGGAAACTAGTGTGCCAGTGCAGTTGTGTGTTCCTACTGATCGAATCCTCGATTTATATAACAAATACAATGATAACTAACTTTCCGGGATTCCCGGGATCCTATCGTCCAACTAACTCGACCGTTAGAGGCCTCTCCGTTCACTTGGTCCACGATCTTCTTCAGCTGGAGCGTAAGTTTCGGAGGTTGTTGATGATTCCGGTAATACCTGGTCAAATAGACATGTGGCAAAATATGAAGGTTAGTTAAAATAATATGATCAGGATACCTGAATGTACGAGATTCCCAGATGACAATAGGATTCCTGAACTGTCTGAGCTTCCTGTGAGCATCCTGAAAATACACCCTCAACACTAAGGTCACAACTCCAAAGGTGACTAAAACAAAGGTTAAATCACCTGGAACTTGGAAACCAAAGGCTAATGCAGCTACAACCGAATCATCCCAACTTCCTGATTTTTCAAAAGGAATGTTTTTAAGAGAAATTTCATTCATTGATTCCTCAGGGGTACCCAAAAAAACAATGGCCTGGGTACTATTAGCTAACTAATCTCTCACTCTGTGCAGGAATGATCAAGGAGGATTATCATTAACGTTTTATTACTAATTTGTTTGTTGATAAGTGATTGTTCCAGGCACAGTTTAGGAGACGTATCTTCATGTCATGACAAGCAATTTTTTATGGAGGATATGTTTCCTTGAGAGGTAAAAGGTTAAATTCAGCATTAAAGGTACTGTTCTTAACTTGGTTGTTTGTTTGATGAAGCGGCAAAGGGTGTTTTGAGTCAAACCAAATTTCCTAAAATTTTCACTTGGTGATTGATTGTTGAAGTGTTTGACTTCAAATGCAATGAAGTGTGCATGTCATGAAACCCAATTTTCTAAAATTTTCAAATCAATACTTTGAAAGTTAGCTTGGCCAGATGTCTGCAATATTTAGTGTTTTGTTCACTTAAGTGTGTTTGTGTGTTTTATTTTTATTGTTTAAAAAAAATGATGTTCACAAAATTGTGACATTAAAAATCAAAAAGCAAGGGGAAGAAATATAAAGATAAAGAAAAAGTTGACCCCTAAAAAATAGTGTGCTTTTCAATTTTTCATTGTTTGTGTTTCTGAGATGTTTAGGGGAAGTAAAATGAATGTCCGAGTTGGAGATGGCTGACACACGTAAGGCGGAAGTGAAAGGCAAGCTCCACGGTGATATGCTCGGTAGGCTCGACCTAAACTTATGACCTCCAATGAAAGTGCAATGAACTTAAAAGATATATATGTTTAGCTTCCCATCCTAGGTTGCATGGTTTAAAATACTGAGTCCCGACAAAAATGGGTTGAGAGTGGTAATTACATAGTATTCACTCTCTCACACGCCATGTCTCTGCTGTCATGACTACACCACAAAATAAAAAGAAAAGAAAAAGAAAAGAAAAAGAAATGAAAAAAAAATGAAAAAGAAATGAAAATGAAAAATAATCACTCAGTTGGTCTTCTTTGCGTGCTTAGCGGCCGACATGATCACCAACTGATGGTTAATGAAAATAAGTGGTAGTCATAGCGGTGTTGCATGGTTTCTCAAGCTGGGGGTTTGTGAATCCTCAATAAACTCTGAGGTTGGGTAGGTTTTGCTGTGTACGCTTGGGTGTGGGGACAATTAAACATGATGGTAATAATGTACTATATTAAGCATGACGCATTCGGTTGGGATTAAACGGGTTTGAGTTTAAAGCGGACAAACATACCGGCAATCACCTGGACTAGTTGAGTAACTGAAGCTGAAAAGGGTTCCTCAGTCAGATTCATACGGTTGGATCCCTTGTAAACTTTCTCATGTTTGGTTTGGTAAGTATTTGTTTGTTTATATCTTTCGTATGTGAGTTGTTCAGTTCTATTTGGTGTGTTTTCGTCTTGGCCAGGTCGATTTGAGAAGTCAAAATGTGTTTTTCATGGGTTTTAATACATGACAATATGCCCCCGACAGATCTTGACAAATTTTTAGGGGAAGGAGTATTGGATAATAAGTATTATCCGAAGGGAACTCGAGGATGATACTTATTATCTATTGGAAAAGACTTCCATAATACATAGTATCTGAAGGGAACTCGAAGATAATATGTATTATCTCAGGGGAAGTCCTTAGCTGAGGGGAAGGTATCAGCTAAGGGGAAGTCTTTAGAGGTCTTGGGTTCAGGGGAAGTTTTATAGAAAACCCGTAATCTATATTAGGGTTTTTGGTTAAAATTTTGTTAATTTGAATCAACCGAACAGATGATAATTACCTTCTAACCCAAAGACCAGTCATCAAATGTCTGGTGGAGTATATTTTTTCAAATGTGTGTCAGACAGGTTGATGATAGAAAGATGCTGCTGCTGCTCAAAGTTAAAGAACCAGCCGGACAAGACTTCCATCTGGAAAAGCAACTGTTCAGGGGAAGTTGTTGGTTTCTTTACAAGCTTCTAAAAGATTATCAAAGAAGATGTTCACAAGCTCTAATTTATGAAGATTCAAGACAGTTACCGAAGATTCAGCAAGAACCAGTTCTTTCAACAGAAGCAAGTCAATGAAAATCCTCAATTTCATTAACTTGTTCATTTCAAGAAGTTCAAGCTGATGCTGATCAAGAGGAAGTCCCAAGTGCCCGTTATGAAACCCAATGAAGATTTCTGCGGAAAGAATCTTCATCAGCATCTTTGCCAGTCAGTCAAGAAGAAGATTTTCAAAGATCGAAGATATTTAATATCACAAGCCTAGGGGAAGATTGTAGAGGCTAGATTATGAGGCTTGTAATATTAAATAAGTTGGGCTGGGCTTAGAGGGTTTCATTAGAATCATAGGCTAGTTTGCTATTGTATTTAGGCTAGTTTATGATTCGGTTTGGGTTTACTATTGGGTTTATGATCCACAAGGGGCCCAATAGTAAACCCATTGGGGTGCCTATATAAACCCCACTTGACCTCCTCATTAGGGGTTGCTTGATTACGATTTGTGCTCCTCTCTTGTTATTTACGATCGGAATCATCAATCAAAGTAGTTTGTTCATCATTCAAGATTTGATCTTTGTTGTTCATCATCTAATCAAATCTCTTTCTTCTACTTTCTTATCCTGAATCAATCAATCACTTGGATTCCGCACTCGTGATTGATAGAATATCGTGATTAGTTGTTATATTCGGACTTACACACCCGACTTTCTTACTCCCAAACCATGCCGATGGTCTGGAGAATCTTGTATTCTCTAGATCAGTTGAACCAAACCAGGAATCTCGACATTGGGATTCCTGAGATCTGTGAAGCATATAAGTTAAGAACCCATGGTTGTAACCGGTTTGTTCTCCAGGCTCGTACTTCCACCTCCCAGTTGATTCCCCGAGCTTCCCATAACGATCATGATTGGAGGAAGCATTTTTTCTTCGTCAAACGAGACTCAATTCCTGGGGAGACGGAGTTGCCGTTGAAGTGGGTTGAGAAGGGTAGGATATTGATGTTTCTTGTTGTTTGCTGAATTTCCAATATGTTTTTAACTTTTCTGTTGTTTTCTCTTTTACAGCACCCAAGTTTGAGAACCTTATCAAGAAGCAACCTGATTTCAAGAAGCTCGAAGCAATTTACCAGATTCCTGCCAGTGAAAGAGCCCTGGTTCTTGAAGCAACAACCAGCGAAAACAGCTATTCAGCCGACCACACTCCCGCCATGTCTGGTAAGTCTCTGTAGGATTCTGACTTCTTTATTTATTCGAGCATCCTGGATACTGATAACCTGTTTCTGTTTGCAGCTCCCAAATCCAGCGCCTCATTTTCCCTGAAGGATCTTCACAGCCTACTCAAAGTCAAGAAGGAACAACTTAAGCATCCCACCATCTCCAAGCCGCCTGTCAGCCGGCCAAAGGCCTCGGCTTCCAAGAAGAGAAAGGCCCCTGAAACTCCAGCAGTTCCCGTGGTGTACCTGGAATCCTTTGAAGATCTTGCGCCTTCCGAGGTCAGCAACAAGATCCTCTCGATGCAGACCATGATCAACCTGGTAAGAAGCTCAAGTAATGTCTATGTTAGTTTCATACCTATTACAGCCGCTGATCAGGATTCCTGTTCGTGTAGGGTATCGAGAAGCTGAGCTTCCAGGCTATGGACATGGAGAAGAAGCTTGCCGAAGCCAACGAGAAGATCCAGGCTCAAGCTGAGACTGCTAAGGGTAAGACCCTTCTCTATGAGCATAAGCTCATTGAGCAGCGTCAAGCCCTGGAAGCCAAAATGGCCGCTGATGCTGAAATTGTCCAACTTTTGGCTGCCCGGAGTGTCCTAGAATGCAAAATTCAAATGGCAGAAGAGGCCGAAGCGGCTGGCTTTCAGGTGCCAGGTTGGGACATCGCAGGCTGGAGGCTAGTCTTTGAATCGTTGGGAGGAGATGGTGATGGGGAAGGAAAAGATGGGACCGATGGTGGTTCTTCAAAGGCGATTCCGGATTCTCCGGTGGCGGCAACAAGGGCTTATGTGATAGAGCTGGGAGCGGGCAAGAAGCTTGAGGACGTGGTGAAGCCGGTGGAGGAGGAGAAGACAGTGGGCGATGAGAATTGTTTTGGTCAAAAACTGCCTAAGCAATTAGTTGATCAAACTTCGTATGTGAGGTAGCGTGTTTGATGTAAATAAAGATGAGAATATAATTGCGAAGATTGACACGAGGATGTAACGAGGGAAAATCCAGGAATCCTTGAGTATCCTCAAGGAGCCTAGCAAAAAACCTCGGGGGCCGGTTCAAAGTACCTGCCTCCTAAAACTTTTATATAATGAACGTTCTTAGTACAAAGGAAATGAGCTCGTAATCTAAGTGTAGCAGAGAATCGTAATCATAAAGGTGTGTGTGTGTGTGTCCCCTTGAATGAATGACCTAGAGCTCGTTTAAATAGTCAAAAATACATTAACTAACTAGGCTAAAAACTAGGGATTGAGTCTTCAAGTCTTTGTGAACGTTGGAGTCAGTTACAACACGTCCCATAAAGCCTTGACCGAGTCTTTAGCCATCATTTACACGTCGCTTAATACCTGCAATCAATTAAGACATGTCGACAATTGTAACGGTTAATCGATAACTATAATTCAGGATCCTTTGAGCTTCTGGCGAGCATCCTGAAATAATATAACCAATTGTCCTATATTTTAGGGATTCTCCCAACTAAGCCAATATGAACGTTGTGGACCACTTAGTCCACGTTCTATATCATTTGTCCGAGTCTTTAGGTTTGTCTACACATTTCTTTGACCCTGCAATTAATAAGACACATGGGAAAAACAAACGGGTTAGTTGATAACTGTAATTCAGGATGCTCGAACCTGCTAGGATCCTGAACTTGCGTAAGGATATTGAACCATTTGAGCTTCCGGCCAGGATCCCGGATTATCAGCCCTAACAATTGCCCCTGAATTTTAACAGTTGTCGACCAAGAAGACGGCTGTAAAAATTCAAACTCAACGTCATCTCTTGAAATAATTACGGAGGTGACTCGTTAGCTCCTGATTTGATAGCAATGCAACTTCTCATGTGATTTCCCCATAAATAACTCCAAGTTGTTGTCTTCCCCATACCTCATTCGGAACCCTGTCGATTGCTCTTTTTGTATTTCCTACATATATATGACTTAGTAGTATTTTGATCATCATGGTGTGTTTGTATATTTTTGGTTATTTTGAAAAATATTTGAATGAGGATCCTACAGGATGCTCGATAACATAGTTCAGTTTAAAAACTCAAAAGTCTATAAAACTTTGCCAATGTTAACAAACCATGATTTTAGCCAATACTAAGTTAGTAATAAAAATTCGTAACATAAGCAGTACCAATGTCACCTGTTCAAAAGTACTTCAACCATT
>JBCNJP010000587.1:0-26153 GCA_039602395.1 Deinandra increscens subsp. villosa
CACACTATATCTAATTTCTGGGCTTTAACTTTTTCTTCGTTCTTTTGCCATCTACCCTTAAATGAGCTTCTTTCACATTTTGTCTCAAACAATTCTAATTCAAAGTTTTTGCAAAATTGTCTAAGACCAGTAATTATACGATGACAAACAGGGTTAGAACATACCTTGGTGTGGTCAGCTGCCATAGCTTCATTCTCCTCAGGTTCATCTTCAGTCACGACAAATGCATGCTCTTCCTCATCATCATTATCCATAGCAGTCATCATAGCATGTGTCAGGCTCAGATCCTTCATTTGGGAGGTCCAGTCATATCCTCCACCTTCCTGCACCATTAAAGCACTTGTCTCGGCCTTTGCCTTCCCATCAGCCGGCTTCTTCATCTCTGCTTTCTCCTTCCTTGGCTTGCTACATTCTCTAGCAAAATGCCCATATTCATCAAAATTGTAGCACCTAAGCTTCGTCTTATCAAACCCCATTCTGATCTTGTCTTGATCCTTCCAAACATTTCGCCCTGTAGTAGCCATGAACTTCTTAGCCCTGAACACCGCCATAGCCATTTGCCAAGAGACATCCAACATCTCCACATCCTCTGGATTAATCTGATTAAGCTCCCCCGATAGGATCTCAGAAGGAATTAGTGTTCCGGCCATTAAAGCATGGTAACTGTTCATGAATCCCATACCCAGTGCAAAATTGGGATCGTTGGCAGCCTCAGAATTGTCACCTCCACTCGAACAAGATTGAGGTTGTGCTACAAAAGCATTCGCTTTAGTCACAGAACATGATCCACCTCCAGCAGACTTTCCTTTCTGCTTCACATCTACTTCTTCCGACAACAAAGCTTGATTCAGTTTCCCAGCTAAACTAAGAGAGCTTATGTGATTCAACTCTCGTTGCTTTTCATCAATAAGCTTGGACTTCAACTTGTTGATCATTTCATCAAGAGACAGCTCACTCAAATTGTTGTTGTCCTTAATGATTGAGATATTAGTGTTCCATGACTTTGGTAAACTGTTCAGCAGCTTCAAATTCTTGTCTTCCAAATCCGGCTCCACACCATAACTTGACATTTCTGCCATCAGAGATACAAACCTTTGCACTTGCGCTTCAAACGATTCACCTTGGATATGGTTGAACAAATTGAATTTTTGCTTCAACATTTGCTTTCGACTTGCCTTAATGTCCGGATTTCCGTCATAGGCAACAATCAATGCATTCCAGAGTTCTTTTGCCGTCTTGCAATGCTTAAACCCTTGAGCAATGTCAGGTGTTAGTGCCATGGTTATAATTGCAAACGCCCTCTCAGCCTTGTTACACCTTTCCCAGTCCTCATCTTCAAACTCTTCTTCAGTCTTAGCTTTTCCTGACTTAGCTCCTTCTCCATGAATAGGCACATGTGGTCCATTCAGCACTGCTCTCCACAATCTCAAGTCAACACTCTTCAAGTGGTTTTCGAACCTATACTTCCATTCCAAAAAGTTATCTGCCGAAGTAAGTCTAGGTGGACGAGTAATAGACCCAATCTCGAAGTCCAATTTCTGATACATACTTGGTTCAAAATCCATTTTGTAAGCTTAGGAAACCTAAAACTAAAGTCCAAACGTCCAAACAATGAGATTACGATTGAGAAACCTTGATTACGATCGCAAACCCTTGTTTACGATCGGGAACACTTGATTACGATCCAAAGCTAATCGCAAACACCAATTCCGATTACAACAGTCGTAAACACCGATTACGATATCCGATTACGATTCCGATAATCGTAAACAGACGATTCCGATTGAAGAGGATCGTAAACACCAATTACGATCAGATGTGATCGTAAACTCGATTACGACTCCGTGTTTCCGATAAGGCCAAATCGTAAACACCGAATACGATCAAGTAAAATCGTAAACTCGCACTGTACAAATCGTAATCACTTAAAGGTGTGATCTTGAAGTCGTAATCGCCTAAAAAACCAAAACTTGATGTTGTAAACACCCAAACTCAGCAGATCTTCAAAACACCCTGTCGTAAACACTAAAACACGAAGAACACAGCAGCAGCAGCAGTCGTAAACACCAGAAAACCCTTGAATCTTCAACAAAAACTCAAACAAAACCCAGAAAACTCTTGAATCAATATCGTGAGAGCCTCGAATCTAAGATTGTTAGCTCTGATACCAATTTAAGGTCCGGATATCTCCCAAACACACGATATACTAATCAAACACGAGTGCGGAATCCTCGTGAAAGATAGATTCAAGAAAATAGTAGAAGAATAGACTAGATCTTTAAGAAAGATGAAGTATTGAATGGAAATCGGCTACTATGAAGCTTGATGAAACAGCTGATCGTAAACACTCTCTCAAGAAGAAATCGTAAATACTCAATATGCAAGCTTACCATTAAAGAAAACTTGAGGTGGTATTTATACCACCTCATATACAAACAAGGCCAATCATAAACACAAAAGAGCCCAATCATAAACATCTAAATGGCCCACATGGCCTTTTAATTAAACTAATCTAAGCCCATATACTAATGTTCATGCCTTAAATAAATCTAGCCCAACAGATCCAAAATCTAAAAAAAAATTCAATCTCAAATTGGATCCAAACCAATCTCACCTAGATTTAAGATTCAATTTACATCTTGGTTCATAAACATATAAGTCTGACATGTCCTGTCCTCTGGAATCTTGAAATGATGCTATCTTGAAATGACACAAATGAGTTTGTCATGTCCATTAGAATCTTGATTCCCGGAAAATTATTTAACATTCTGGTTCATCAACATCAGATGAGTCCACCAGTCAAGGATTTTTAACGTCTGGTGAAAAATACCAGCGTCCCACTTCCATTTGCAATGCTTAGTTCTTTCCTTCATCCCCCTAGGATCTGTTTATGCTCCTTTCTTTAGTTTTGCTTTACTAAATCAAGATTATAAGACATCAACATTAATCAAGTTTGTTTATGTTTTTCTATGAACTTCTTATTTTTGATATGGAAATATTTAAATCCATTTTTAGTTAACTCTTGTACTCACTTGGGGGGAAACAAACACTTGTCGGGTTGGTAATTTAAATTTATAAACTAATCTTAAGGTGTGTAAAAATTGACTTTGAGTTGAAATAGTTTTTTTTAACGGCGTTTGAAACTATTCCCCAAATCTCCAATACCCGAGTGAGCCTCCCTGAGACGGGATTGCAACCGTCCATACTGATTTTTACACTCCAGGCTTGGCTAATCCAGGAACACCATCAAGGAGGAAACTCACCACTTGAGAAAAACCCCCTTGAGTCATGTTTGAACTTGAGATCTCAAGGTCACCAAACTTTAACCTTAATCCCCATACCATTGGGACAAATGCCCCTTGGTATGTTGAAAGTGAATTAATGATTCTTAAAAACATAACTTATTGTATCATTGACTATTTGTGCCCTTAAAAGCATGTTAATCAATCAGTTACAATCGGTTAAAAGTTGAGGTTTGAGGTTTTAACAACATCTTGGCCTTATGGTTTATGGGGCATTCGTATTTTTATTTCTATGTACATAACACGTAGAGATAAATTCGATATTAAGAGCTCTTCTAAGGAATCCTTATTTTGATTGAATTATACAAGAGTTCCTAAGAAATAAGCGGTGACTAAAGGCCACAAGTCAAGTCAAGAGCTATTTTAGGAAGGAGTATGACTAGGGAGAATGACTAGGAAGAATAAGACCAGGAGAGAATAAAGAGCTATTTTAGGAAGGAGTATGACTAGGGAGAATGACTAGGAAGAATAAGACCAGGAGAGAATAAAGGAAGAAAATAAATTTTTGTTTGATACTATAGTATTTTTCTTATTTTTCGAAAAGATGATATTTTTAAAACACCTTCACATGAAAAACAAATACATGATTTTAACCTTCCTCACTCCATAACACGTTTCCTAGGGTGTTGATACGTTTTTTGTTTACTTGAATATGGGTATACTATTTAAAGTAAGAAAAGTATGATTTCAAGGTAATTAATTATATACGACATTATTACATTAAGTAGTTTTATAAAGTTTGTATTATCATATCGTATGTGTATAGTAATTAATTATTATATACACGTCCGGATCCATGTACATGCATGTGACTTATGGAATGGGTTTAACTAAAAGCGACTTTTTCTTTACGGAAACGGCCTATATATATATAAAGAGAAAATCGGTCAATAATTTGATAATTCCAGTCCTCCGATCCTACCCTTTTCGCATAAATTTTCGGAGGGCTCCAAATTAGTCTAGAATAGAATAATAAATAGCATTTTTCTCAGTCCTCGACTACCTTGAACATGAACATGAGTAGGACACACGGCAGCGTCTTGTTGACAGCCGTGATTATTGTGGTTCTGATCCTCTTCTCTACCTCCAATTCCAAAACCCCGGTGATTCCGATTAATCTTCAATTGCAAAACAAACTCAACTTCAATCCTCATCTTCATGCCATCGCCCGATCCTCAACAACGATGACGTCCTTTCCTGTCCTTCGGAATCGCAATCCAACTTTTAACGTACGTGTATGTATTTCAGATCCATTCTTTGTAAAATCCATCCGTTACATAAATATATATAGGTCTATGTGTGTGTGTGCGTTCGTGTATTTATGGTATAATTTGTCGCAGATTTGTTAAACTGTTGATGAATTCAAGTTTAATTTGCGTTAATTAGGCTAGGTAGCTGCATGATATATTATATAAAAAATGTTAGTATATAATCAAATATATGTATGTATTTCATTCATATTAATTGTGTAAAGATCAATTAATCAATTAATATTGCAGACAGGATCACGGCTGCCGGAGCTGGAACTCGTTAGAGCAAGAGCAGCGATTCAGAGAGCGGCAACTGTTCGTAACAAATCTCAACTTTTGCCAAACGCTGATATCTATCATAATCCCGCCGAGTTTTATCAGTAAGTTTCCTTCAAATTTGCACTAATTTTGCCCACTGCATTAATTCATCCCGATTATAATTTCATTTTTTGGTATCTAGCTCTACACATTATTATTTTTTAAATATAAAAGATTATATGTGATTAAGTTCAAATTTTTTTTCCCTTTAATTTCCTTTTTATTAGTTTTAAGACGTATAGAAAATGAAATTTAATGGGATCATTTAATTTTCCTCGTAAATTAACTTATTGTCATATGAAAAGGTTTACAAAATGATAAATTCAATGCTCATAATAAGTACACCAGATTTTTTTTTGGGTACAGCAACTATACCGGTTATCCTGGTAAACAGGATCTTCTGCTTATTCATTTTATTTTAGCTCTAACCAATTCACGCCACACTTTGGATTATTATTCATTTATGGTCTTTCCATTTTCTTCTATATAGTTTTGAGAGAAAACAATAGAAGATAAGTATTTTATTATTTTATTTATTATTTTTTTTTTTTTTTTTTTAGAATATAATATTTATTTTATATTGATGATAAAGAGATCATACACGACTCAAGTCAATACGCAGGAAAGGCGGGCAACAAGCTGCGCCGCCAACCCTTTTAAAAAAAATGTAAAATCATTTGGTATATTTACTTGGAAAATTTGAGAAGAATTCGAACAACTTATTAAATATACTAAGAATTTTGGATAAAATATACTACTTATAATAATTATGTAAATAAGATATCTTATATTCATCTATCCATAATACATAAGTAATTAACTGATTGGGTATTGATGTGATCGGAACGACACTAAAAACTCTAATTAAATAGACCTAAAACCTAGACCTAAGACACACCTAATTTTACCGAAATGACCTAAACCGAACCGAACCCTAAGGCAGTGAACCTGTCGGATTGGAGTAAAGCTAAGGTAAGACCGGATTATCGAACCTAGGACACTATGAAAACAAAACTTAACCTAGACCTATGAAATGGAAATACTGAGTAATTTGGTTTGGGTTTTTGGATGATTTGAGAATTGGATTAACTAAAATTAACTAAAGCACGCAACTAACAAACGGACAGCAAACAACCAAGAAACAACCTTCAGAGACAGAGAAAGATACCACCTAGACTCAGAATCCTAATCACTAATGACAACTTCACTCGGCTTGACTAATCTGATGGTGGCTAGTTCACCTTTTAAGTCCTTCCTAGACAACGATTCTAACGCTCGAACAAGGGTTCACCTTTTAAGTCCTTCCCACTTCAATTACCCTAGCCACCCTCGGATATACCTAAGGCACACCTAGACTAACCGGAGCTACCAACGATTACCATGAATGACACGAAATAGCAAGCTAGACAAAACCCTAGGACACTTCCTTTTGAGATAACGCAACCCTAGAACTTTAACCAACCCAACTACCCGTTAAACCTATACCTTTTAAGTCTTCAGTTTAGCAGCACATTATAACCAAATTACCAATTAATTATTAATGCAATAGTCAAGGAAACCCTAACTACACTTTAGCAATCAACCCTAAAGTCAACTACTTTAGTTAATCTACCTAAACCGAAAGACATTCGCGGGTAAATTAAGCATCAACACTCAACTAACAAACTGATCATAATACACATATACATCAATCAAGGCAATATATGGAATTTAATAGAATCGCAACATCAATCAATAAGTCAAAACCGAATAGAAATCGTCAAAAGATCAAATTCATCACAATGAGTCTAGGTGGTTCTAAAAGTTTAGCCTAGAAACATAATCCAATCAAGAACACAGATATAAACTGAATCTTTAACAGAAATCATGACTAGACGTAGCAAATAATCACAAGACAAAAGGTTAGACGAAAAACCCGACACGTAACCGAAGTCGAATGCTTGATCTTCAGCCTTTCCCCTTGAATCGTAACCTTCCTTGGCTCTGAAAATCGTCTCAGATCGCTCCTCTGTCGTCTGGAAGTCGTGTTGTGTCGAATTAGAACCCTAAAGTCGAATTTATATCGACTAAGCAATCTTTCCGGAAAACACACCTCCAAGCGTATCGCTTGGAGGCCTTAGACTTGGGCGCGATACGCGCGGACCCGCTAGGCGACAATTTAATCGGGCGTCACCGCCTTTGACTTTGGTTGACCTTCACTCCCCAAGCGTATCGCTTATCGTCCATTAGGTTCCAGGCGATACGCCTGGACCCTCTTGTTCAGCACTTCTTCATTTTTTTCTTCTTAACTTCTCTCATGCCTCGGGACTTTATTAAAAACCTACAAAACTTGCAAAAACATAAATAAAAGACTCAAGGACTCTAACTTTAATAAAACACTTAAAACAAATGCAAAACTGACTCAAACTAACTCAAACTAATATATAAAAGACACTAAAAATAGGATGTGTTTGCAACACATCAAACATCCCCACACTGACTCTTTTTTCGTCCTCGAAAAATACCGCAATGGAATCATAACCAGGAACTGACTCTAACATTTAACATTTCACAATTAACAGTCCATCATACAATTCCACATTCCATAATGTAATAACACCCTAACTACAATTGTCGATATTTCTATCCGATTAAACCCAACCACCAACCTTTTCTTTCGCCCCCATGTGTTTATAAAATTACCAGATATAAGTTCAGCTGCCTATGGATCCCACTAAAGAAAGTTCTAGTTCAACCTAGTACCGAATCATATTCAGTCAAAGCAAATGGCAATAATGATTTAAATTTTACATTCTCCAACCCACTTTAAAAGAGATACTAAGATGTCCGAAGAATAACTTATTTATATTGCAACTTCTTTTTGAGCATTTATTCACTACTTAACAATTTTTTTCTTTTTCTCATTTTCTCCCTCTTTTTTTTTTTTTTTTTTTATAATTGGTCAATTTTACCTAACATACCAACGGACATCACCAGAGGTATTCTTTCACAAGGTCTTACCCCCGAAATCATACATGAGTATTTTGCCCGCGAGATCCGGAACATCATCAGAGGTACTTACCACGGGATACTATCCTTAGTTCGTACATGAGTATTTTGCTCCTTCACTCTAAATGCATTAACCAAATTATTAACTACATGCTCATTGAAATTCTAAGGACATAGGAGTATCTAGCCTAAAGAGGTCTCTTCCTTCCTAATCATCAGATTCAGTATTCCTATCACTCCTAAAATGGGAACCCACTAGCAGACTGATTAGCATATTTATACAACAATAAACACACAGGCTATTTAAGCTACTCCTAGGTCAGCTGGGCCTACCGACACATCATAGACTAGTAATGCTTTCCATTCAACCATACTTATCCACTTTTCCCAAATTATTTATCAATTTATCACTTAAGCACAAGATAGACATCAATCCCTGGTTTTACTATCATTTCCCATTTACTGCAGCCAGAATCTTAGACATTTTTGACAATTTTTCAATTTTTTTTTTTTCAATTTTCAAATTTTCTGACTCAATAACACACCAAAAATAAAAGACTCAAGACTCAAGACGAAAGTATCCCATCCCCACACTTGAATCACACATTGCCCTCAATGTGGAATGGAACAAAAATAAAGCAGAAGTAAAATAAAATAAAACAAAACAAGTAGAAACGTGTTCACCTGAAACTCCAGAGACTCAGCACATCAGCCGCAGCAAACCACCACCAAGACGGTAGACAGAAATAATAAAAATTAAAAATTTGAAAAATTTCTGACTTACCTCCCCTAGGCGTATCGCCTACAGCCTTGAAATTTCCAGGCGATACGCCTGGAACTTCAAACATTCAGCCCGCCAAAGCATCAAGCGTATCGCTTATCACCAACCATCCTCCAAGCGATACGCTTGGAACGTGATTTCCAGGGAACTTCAGATTTAAGTCCTCAAAAATAATCTATCTCTCTTATCACATACCAGCTCCCTGGTCGAAAACTCAGTCCAGAACTGCAGTTTTGACCTGCACAACTTCAAATTTCCAATAGCTCGAATCTCTAGAATAACCTGCGAACACAAAAAACACAAAACCAAAAGACGCAAAAGGCACAAAAACTAAAAAATTAATACACAACTACAATAATTTACAAACCGGGAATTTAATCATTTAGCACCAAAATGAACCAAAACCTCCCAAACCATCCGGAGGCTTCGATTTCACATCCCTCAACACAAAACAACCGGTTTTCACCCTGTTTCGATCCAACCTACCCTCAACTAACTTCCTCAACCATAAAGCACCCAACTTTAGCAAGGGTAACAAGCTTTTAACCTTCCAATGCTTGTATCGACCCGGAAGAAATCTAACCTTCACTAGAAACCTCAAGTCCGGGTCATTCTCACTAGCAACCACATTCAACCTCCCCACACTTGATCTAAGCACAATCCTATTATCCAATTCACCTACATCATCAAGTGTGGGCTTCCTACAACTACTCTTAACTACCACCAACTTTCCAACCTCTAATTCCTTACCGGGTTTTACTAACGGGTCAAAAATATCATTTTTATCGATCAACATATCTAACCCCCCGGGATCCTCCCCACACTTATCCTCAACTACTCGTTCACCTTCCAACCTATTCCCAACTACCAAGTCCTCACCAGTGACATAACTAACACAACTATCCACCAAAGATATAAAAGAACCTAAAAAGTATACGGACTCGCTGTGCTTGTCACTAGACCTACCCACCTTAAACTCAACCGACTCATCATCCACCCTCAAGGTAATGGTTCCCGCGAAAACATCAACTAGCGCCCGGGCGGTCCTAAGGAAAGGCCTACCTAATATCAGAGGGCAACTAGCATCATATGCACAATCAACTACCACAAAGTCTATAGGGAATAAAAATTTATCAATTTGAACAAGCACATTCTCCACTATTCCTTTGGGTCTAACCACCGACCTATCCGCTAAAGATATAGTCATCCTAGTCGGCTCTAACTCTCCTAATCCTAAGTGCATGAAAACAGAATAAGGCATCACATTAATGGAGGCACCTAAATCAGCAAGAGCACATGTCACAGATAAATCACCAAATGAGCACGGAATTGTAAAGGTACCAGGATCAGTCAATTTCTCAGGCAACCTATTTTGAACAACAGCAGAACACTGTGCATCAAGTGTAACATCAGAAAAATTTTCAAGCTTCTTTTTATTAGTTAACATATCTTTTAGAAATTTAGCATACTTAGGCATCTGTTTAATAACATCAGTAAAAGGCAAAGTAACCCTAAGTTGCTTAAGAAGCTCTAAAAATTGACTATACTCACGCGCATTTTTCTGCTGGACCAACCTCTCAGGATAAGGAACCTTCTTCAAATCATCAGCAGTGATCGGTTGGGGCGCGAATCTCACTCTCTTCTTCTCACGCAATGCCTCCCATTTCAATGGCTTCTCTTTAACTAACTCGGCCTCGACGTTCGGTGCGGTACTCGCTGGCGTTATGCTCTCGTGCACCCTCCCGTCCGGCGTCTCCAACTCAATTTCCTCATCGACCGGCTCCTCATCATCAACCGCCGGTGATGGACTCTCTAGAACTCGACCACTCCGTGTGGTAACAGCATTAACCGACGCATTGGGGTTTTTATAGGTGCTACCGGAAAATTGACCCCCTCGGTTGTTCAGCTCCTTCAGCTGCTTTGCTATGTCACCGACTGACCTCTGCAAATCCAAAAATGAAGCCTGTTGATTCCTCAGTAATGTATCATGCTCCGCTAGCTTCTTCTGTGTAGCTTCATCCTTGGCCACTATCTGCTGTAGGATCTGGGTCTGGTTAGTCATCAGCTCTCTCACCTCCTTAAAACCAAACCCGTCATCTCCTCCACCATAGTTATTCCTCGGTGGATAACCAGGTGGGTTACCTCCCTCTCGCCATCCTGAATTTTGGCCACTCCTCCACCCAGACTGGAAAGAATTACCGAACTGGTTTCGGTTTCCAATGTAATCCACTTGCTCAGCGGAAGCAAGCGGGCAGTCTCGGGTGTCGTGAGTGCCTCTGCACAGCTCACATTTGGCTTTAATGTGGAGTTTGATTTCCTCTAAAGTCTTATAAATGTTTTCTAACTCCCTAGGCGGTATGGTCTCTGAGCCAATGTGATTGACACCCCGGGTAGATGTAGATGGAACAAGGGATCGAGTCGGGGCCAAAGTGGCTCTCCGACTTCCGGGTGCCTGCTGTTCAGCGAGTGCGAAGCTCTCAAACAGTTGTTTGCATTCATCGACCGTGAGCTTCTCCATCATATGCCCTCCAGCCGAAATATTGAAATCCTTCTGAACAGAATAAGGAAGTCCATTATAGAACTTTTCTATGATCGCCCAGTCCGTCAACCCGTGTTGCGGACATCTACTCAGAAGGGTATTGAATCTTTCGTAAGCAACAGAATAAGGCTCATCGGGGTCCATCTTGAAAGAGTGGATTTCCTCCCGAGTACGTGAAGCCTTGGCTGGAGGATGGTATTTCTTCAGGAATTTTGACATCAGATCGTCCCAGGTGGCGATCGAGTTCGGCGGAAGCGTCTCAAGCCACTCGGCGGCTCGAGACGTAAGGGAGAATGGAAATAAACGCAAATAGATGATTTCGTTCGCGACTCCGGTGAGTCCGAACGTGTTGCAGATGCGAATGAAACGGGAGATATGCGTCGGTGCATCTTCGTCCTCACGTCCATGGAACTGAATGGAGTGCGTCAAAGCGTTGATGACGTGGGACGGAACTTGCCAATTCGCGGTGTTGGCAATAGCAGGCTGTGCAATAGCGAACCGGGCCTCGGTGACTCCGGCGCTCGCCTGCTCGTGGACGGTGCGACGTGCCGCCATGGATGTGAGATCAGGGAATGGAATGGGTTTGGTGTCGCGTGGAGATGAAGAGGATGGTTTCGAAGGGGTGGTGGTGGAAATGATGAACGCCTCTAGCTCGGTGCGTAGAAGGCGGAACCGCTCACGAATGTCCGCGTCGGGATCAGAAAGTGGTGTAAGCTCAGGGGGACCTCGCGAACGGGTGTGTGGCATAAAACGATGGAATGACTCGAAGAAAACTAAAGAAAAAAAATAATCCTAAGAACTCTAGACACGGGAAGACCAAAAAGACTCAAAATTTCCTAACGACGACCTAAGTTAATTTTGCTATTGCCAAGTGTCCCCGGCAACGGCGCCAAAAACTTGATGTGATCGGAACGACACTAAAAACTCTAATTAAATAGACCTAAAACCTAGACCTAAGACACACCTAATTTTACCGAAATGACCTAAACCGAACCGAACCCTAAGGCAGTGAACCTGTCGGATTGGAGTAAAGCTAAGGTAAGACCGGATTATCGAACCTAGGACACTATGAAAACAAAACTTAACCTAGACCTATGAAATGGAAATACTGAGTAATTTGGTTTGGGTTTTTGGATGATTTGAGAATTGGATTAACTAAAATTAACTAAAGCACGCAACTAACAAACGGACAGCAAACAACCAAGAAACAACCTTCAGAGACAGAGAAAGATACCACCTAGACTCAGAATCCTAATCACTAATGACAACTTCACTCGGCTTGACTAATCTGATGGTGGCTAGTTCACCTTTTAAGTCCTTCCTAGACAACGATTCTAACGCTCGAACAAGGGTTCACCTTTTAAGTCCTTCCCACTTCAATTACCCTAGCCACCCTCGGATATACCTAAGGCACACCTAGACTAACCGGAGCTACCAACGATTACCATGAATGACACGAAATAGCAAGCTAGACAAAACCCTAGGACACTTCCTTTTGAGATAACGCAACCCTAGAACTTTAACCAACCCAACTACCCGTTAAACCTATACCTTTTAAGTCTTCAGTTTAGCAGCACATTATAACCAAATTACCAATTAATTATTAATGCAATAGTCAAGGAAACCCTAACTACACTTTAGCAATCAACCCTAAAGTCAACTACTTTAGTTAATCTACCTAAACCGAAAGACATTCGCGGGTAAATTAAGCATCAACACTCAACTAACAAACTGATCATAATACACATATACATCAATCAAGGCAATATATGGAATTTAATAGAATCGCAACATCAATCAATAAGTCAAAACCGAATAGAAATCGTCAAAAGATCAAATTCATCACAATGAGTCTAGGTGGTTCTAAAAGTTTAGCCTAGAAACATAATCCAATCAAGAACACAGATATAAACTGAATCTTTAACAGAAATCATGACTAGACGTAGCAAATAATCACAAGACAAAAGGTTAGACGAAAAACCCGACACGTAACCGAAGTCGAATGCTTGATCTTCAGCCTTTCCCCTTGAATCGTAACCTTCCTTGGCTCTGAAAATCGTCTCAGATCGCTCCTCTGTCGTCTGGAAGTCGTGTTGTGTCGAATTAGAACCCTAAAGTCGAATTTATATCGACTAAGCAATCTTTCCGGAAAACACACCTCCAAGCGTATCGCTTGGAGGCCTTAGACTTGGGCGCGATACGCGCGGACCCGCTAGGCGACAATTTAATCGGGCGTCACCGCCTTTGACTTTGGTTGACCTTCACTCCCCAAGCGTATCGCTTATCGTCCATTAGGTTCCAGGCGATACGCCTGGACCCTCTTGTTCAGCACTTCTTCATTTTTTTCTTCTTAACTTCTCTCATGCCTCGGGACTTTATTAAAAACCTACAAAACTTGCAAAAACATAAATAAAAGACTCAAGGACTCTAACTTTAATAAAACACTTAAAACAAATGCAAAACTGACTCAAACTAACTCAAACTAATATATAAAAGACACTAAAAATAGGATGTGTTTGCAACACATCAGGTATCGAAGATCTTTGACCTAACGGTATATTATGTATCAAATAAGTCTTTGTTTTTCTAAGTATTAAGACTATGTGTAATGGCTTGAAAGAAAATGGTGTTCTCATAGCGTCCCAACACCGCTCACGGAGACATTACGGGGTAAAATCTTTGTTCTCGCGTTATATGGATAGCGCCCTATGTAAGATGGTTTCTGACTGGTCATTTTTAAGGTTTTACTTTTATTGATTGAGAGTATTGAAGGTTTTTTTATAAAAAAAAAGAAATAATATAATTGAGTAATAGTTATTTGAGCGCTACGGCGTATTTTAATTATAAACTTTTAAGTCATAAAACTCGTAGTTAACTGAACCGTCATGCATGTGTCTCATAACATCCCATACAGAAGCTTTATGAATACACTAAAAATTAGATTAGTCATGTAGTAAATACCATGAACAAAAAAAAAGTCATTAAAAAACCAAAACAAAAATGGTTGGGTTAATTATGTGTTACAATTCTGTTCGCACTAAAATACATTAATTCGTTTTTTTTATTTCATCAATTTTTATTTTTACTTTAGTTTAGGTAGCTTATTTATATTTATATGTTATTTTAAGCGGTTTTATAATTATTAAGTTTCTCTACTAACTATTAAAAAATTTCTTTATTTAAATTTTTACAGACTAGCTATAGCTGCCTACATCGTATATCGTCACATGAGCAAATAGTATCACGACAATGATTTAAAAACTTTTCTTCTATAAGTTACAAGGACCTAAGACGATGTAAATGCAACTATTTATTTTTACTAGGAAAATAATGCAACTTTTTATAAAAGTTAGTTAAAAGCGATAATTTTATAGAATAGTAACTAGGTTTTTCAAGTGTACCGCTAAACACCCTGAAAGCTTTATTGTCCCTCTAATTACAACCAATTTTCTCTAATTTTATATATTTTTCTTCTAAATAATAACCTTTTGTAAAATTATTTTAAGTAAATGAAATATACATGAATCTTGATTACTATTTGGGGATTAATTTTTAAATAAAAGATGTAACATAATGGAAATTACTAAATAATAACAAAGTTTAATAATTATTCAATATACATATAAAATTTTTAAAAAGTAATAATCAAATATTAATAAATATTTATACATATTTTCTTTTATGCTATTCCTTTATATTGTTATAAGTTAAGCATATGGATTGCCTTTTGGAAAAAAGTTTCCTTGTAAGTGACTACAGAATGATAACCACAACATTCCATTCATCCAAAAAAGGCAATGTCTCCGTCTTCCTCGCGTTATAATGATGAAATAGGAAATAAATGTTTAACTTCTAGTAGAAGCATACATGAAAATGCCATCTTCTATTGGCATCATTCTTTTTTTTTTAATTATTAAATTGGTTTTTAATAATATTAGTAACCCATGTTTCATTTTTTCCTACAACAAACCCTCTTTTTGTTATGTTGGAAATAAACAGTCCGTCGTTAAAATGACACTAACTCCGTTAAGAAAATTTTACTTTTTGATGATTGGCATAACGGTGACGTCTTATGCGACATGTTTTTGATGTTTGTGAAAAAAGTTTTAAGAAAACAACCATACAAACACAAAATTCTTCTACAACCGGATAAAAACATTTCTTTATGGGATCAAAATAGGGGTGTTCATCGAATCGAATTCGATTTATTCTAATTGTTCGAATTGAATTATTCGAATTTTGAACTTCCAAAACCAAATTCGAATTCGATTAAAACCAGTCGAATACGAATCGAATAATAATAGTCGAATTCGAATCGAATTCGAATTTATTCGAATACATTCGAATAAGAGAAATCTTTAATTTAATAAAATTAACTTTTCAATAACTTTTTTATAACAATCCAATAATAACTTTAAAATAGTTCCAAACATATCCAAAACGATAGGTACCAAACAAGTCTGAGACGATAATAGAATTAACGGCAAAACAAGTATCAATGTACTAGATAAAAAAACCAAAACAACAAGCCAAAGTCAAGCAAACGACAACTCTAAATAAGCAAAACATAAGCTAAGCAAACAACCAAAATACCTCTTCCAAAGAATATTAAAATGGGCTTATGTTAAATGTGAGCCCAAGAGTACTAAAATATTAATATATAATTTACATAATATATATATATATATATATATATATATAATTATATATATATAATTATATATATATAATTATATATATAATTATATATATGAAATATATAAAAAATATATATTTATATCTTATTCGAATCGAATCGAATTTGGAAAATCAAATTCGAATTCGATTCGAATTCGACTTAATTAATCGAATCGAATTAGGATTCGATTCGAATAAATCGAATAAGGAATTCGAATTTCCTATTCGAATTCGAATCGAGTCGAATTTTGAATTATTCGAACGGGATTCGAATAATGAACACCCCTAGATCAAAACATACAAATATCATTAAAAAAACTCCGTGTTTGAGCTCAGCCATCAAAAACATGTTACATAAGACATGCCACCATGATGTCCAGTCATTAAAAAGTGAATGTTTTTAACAGAGTTACAGTCCATTTTAAGGGCGGTATGTTTATTTCAAACATTATTAGAAAAAGGTTCATTGTAGGGGAAAAATGAAGTATGAATTATTTTCGACTAATATTAAAATTTAACTTTCAATTTTATTTTTTCATATTCTTATTTATTTATTTTTTATATTGTAATGTAGTTATTAGTTTTTCTTTCTTTTTTCATGTAATGAATGTAACAAGATGTACCCTGACACATGTAAGTAGAGGTTGTTATTTTTGAGATGTATGTACATGGTCTTTATTTTTTTTTATATATTATTTGTGTTGTACGTTAATTTTCCTCTTTCTGGGATGTTGGTTTTTCGTTAAAACTAAAATATACTTGCAGTTTTAATTAATTAAATTAATTCAGCAACAAGCACGCACAATCTATAAAATTAATCTCACCGATCGATAGCAAAGCTATTGCTAGAGTTTTAGTTGAAGTTTCATTAATTAGCTAGTAAAACAAATGCAGGAGCTATATAGAGATGGAGAAGAGGTTTAAAGTATATGTGTATGAAGAGGGTGAGTGGCCACTTGTACATGATGGACCATGCAAAGACATATACACAATAGAAGGAAGGTTCATAGAGGAGATGGAGCAAGGGAGAAGGGGACGTTATTTTAGAACTAAAGATGCGCAAAAGGCACATGTTTACTTCATGCCTTTCAGTGTCACGTGGATGGTTAAGTATCTGTACAAGCCTGATAGCTATGACGTCTCTCCGCTCCAACAGTTTGTATCAGATTACGTTAGAATCATCTCCACCAAACACCCCTTTTGGAACACAACTCATGCCGCGGATCACTTCATGCTCTCTTGTCATGATTGGGTATGTACATTTATTTCCTTTTCATTAAATTATATATATACACTATATGTTTTGGCACGCATGCTGTTGTGTGTATTCGTAATCCGTTTGTATAACCTGTTATTTTTTATAATTTTTGTGCAATTAATAAAAGGAATTATAAACAATTTAAAAAAACAACTTAAGTAGAACACTTGATTTTTCATACATTTGAACCAATGCTTTTGAAAATTGTAAATTATAGAAAGAGGAAGACTTGTTTCAAAACTTTAGAAAAAAAGTAATAAACCTACACGAATGTTTTTAAACATTATATATACAAACCATATCAATTTCAAATTTTGCTTCATTTATAGTCATGTCATATTGTCATGATTAGTTTTTGTAGTTTTAATTATTAACTGTTACATGTATATATGTTTAAATATATATCTATATATATTTCAGGGTCCGCATGCCTCAAAAGGTAACCCGAGCCTCTACAACTCATCAATCCGGGTCCTATGTAATGCCAACTCTTCCGAAGGATTCAACCCACAAAAAGATGTGAGCCTCCCCGAAATAAATCTTCGTGATGGTAACATCCCTCCCAAACTGGCCTCTCCCCCGCCACCCTCTTCCCCTAGACCCCACCTCGCATTCTTTGCAGGTGGTGTCCATGGTCCCATACGCCCTATCCTCCTCCAACACTGGAAGGGCCGGGACCCTGATCTTCAAGTCTATGACTACCTACCAAAAGCACTAGACTACTACTCATTCATGTTAGCCTCGAAATATTGCCTGTGTCCTAGCGGCTACGAGGTTGCTAGCCCCAGGATCGTTGAGGCGATTTATTCAGAGTGCGTGCCAGTTATAATTTCCCAACACTATGTTCTCCCTTTTAGTGATGTGTTGAGGTGGGAGGCCTTCTCGATTCGGGTCAAGGTGTCGGAAGTTGTTCAGCTGAAACAAATTTTGACGTCGGTTCCGGAAGAGAAGTACTTGAGGCTAAAGGAGAATTTGAGAGCAGTGAGGAGACATTTTGTTTTGAACCAACCTGCTGAAAGATTTGATGTGTTTCATATGATATTGCATTCTGTTTGGTTGAGGAGATTAAATTTGAAGCTAGAGTAATATATGTATTAGTATAATTTTGGTTCTTCAACTATAGAAAAGATTTGATCAACTATAGAAAATAGAAAATTTACAAAGATATGTATTTTTTGCTTTGTAGTTTTATTACTAAAAATTGATCGTATCCAATGTTTATTTTGATACCTTATTTCTCCATGCAGTATTACCAACATATAGATAGAATGGTCGAGCTGATTGAAATTAAGACGTGTGATTTTTGGAATAAACACCTCTTAATTAACCAAGTTGGTTGGATTTCATATCGTAAAGAGCTACTATTTTGTATTATTTTGTTAGTATATTTAGTTTATTATCTTCTTTAATTATGCATGTTTATTAAGGAAAGTTGTAGTCAATCTCTTGTATTTTGTATATATACAAGGCTTTAACCCATGCGTTGCATTGGGTAGCCATTTGATGAAGTCGGAAACTTGGCAGCAAGGTTTCATATATTTCATTCAAAATCAACCCGTTATCTTAATGTTACACAGCCAAAATGAACCTTCATTGGTTCTTTCATCAGTGGTTATGCTATCTTAACCAAAATGAACCTTCTAAGGTTCTTTCATCAGTGCTTAGATGCTACATTTTTCTATAGAAAAACTGTAAGTGTAAAGTTTTATAGAGACTACATATAGTGCCCAAAATGTTCTTCTTATAAGGCATTTTGAAAATATTATTTGTAGCCAAAAAATCTGCACTTTCTTCCTTCTGCTTCCCATTCAATGCTACTTTACTTTCATTCTCTTCATGGTTTCAACATGTTCACCTGTGGATGTTTAATAATTAGGCACTTGGTATTTCCATACAAACTGAGAGACAAAGAACATGCATAGCAAACTATCATGAGTTTATGCACTACTAAAAAAAAAGACCTTACCTTCATAGAAATAGAATACAGTTGACAACTTCAATTTAGTTACTGTTTAAATTATTGTTGTTAATTTCTTTGAGCCTCTCAAAAATAAAAGATAAAAAACAGCAATGCAAACTAATGAACAACAATTTGGACTAAAAAAATCCAGTTAGGGATTTGGGTTTTGGACATGACTGTTACTAAGCCATGATATGGATGTCCCAAAGCATATGACAATGTAAATAAACAATAAATAAAGAAAATTTACCTCCCAACAAAGATCAAATCCAAAGGAAAATGGGCCCTAAAAAACTCTTAAAAATTCACCCAATAAAACACTATATACCTTTTCAAACAACCATTCAGTGTGTTAGGTTTGTGCTAGTGGATTAGCATTCTTAAATTGGTTAAAAAAAACCACTAATTCTGAAGAGCAGTTTTAATAATCCCCTACTGAACCAACATTTACACGATTTTCTTCAATTTTTCTCTTTTTGACACCGTACTTTAAATTTTAGCACATATTCATCTTAATTTCTTTTTCTTATTTTTTTCTTCCACACTACCATCTCTTCTTTCATCGTCAACGAAGGTTTATGTCTTATGATTTAAGTTGTCTTCTTCATTTTTTAGTTTTGTGATCATTCGAAAATATATCTTATAATGATCCTTGTTGGTCCAGAAACAACAATCGTTCACGATATCTTAATCTCGAACAAGTGCGGAAACCTTGTACGAGATCGATTCAAGAGAAAGATGATGAAATAGACTTGATATGAGTGATAAACAACACAAAAAGATCAAATCTTGAATGAAGAACAATCAAACTTTCTTGAGATTGATGATTACGATCGGAAATACAAATAGAGGAGGAAGAAATCGTAAACCAACAACTAACTAAAATCATAAACTAGGTGGGTTTATATACTACCCATTACAAAACCCTAAAACCAATCATAAACCCACTAGAAAAGCCGGCCCAGTAAGCCCAAATCGTAATCTTGAGAAGCCCAATATCAAGTTAGCCCAATCTAATGTTCATGCCTCATAAAGTATAGCCCAACAATCTTCCCCTAGGCATGAACCATTAGAGCGTCTACGGAAGCAGCAGATCAAATCTGAAGGTATTCGGCTTCGTGCTTGACCACCATTCACGTTCCACGATCCGGTTTGCTGTTCCATGAAAGATCCCCACCCGGATAGCATTTTCAAGATCATTCTCATCACCGAGAATAGGTTGGGAGGCGAGGAGCTTGATATCACGTTCACCAAACCTCAGCAGATCGACCGGATCATAGAAGCGGAATTCTCGCATCTTCTTGCAAACCACCACCACCTCGTGAGTTGTTGGATCATAGAACCAGCTATCAAAATTTCTCACCAATGTACCATCTTCAATTTCGTCCAACATATTTATCACTCTAGTTCTCTTGGTGGGTGGCTGCCTCACTTCTCCAATAGGCTCTCCTGTTACTGGGTCAGTTCCAGTCTCAATCCATCTGGCCTGTTTGAGCTCAAAGTTCACAAAGTTTTCTGCCAAATGGCTCATCAGGTTGTCACGAACTTGATCTCCTTGTGCATTCCTCCATCGGTTTATATATGGTGCCCTCAACAAGTTTCTGATCTCAGGCTCTGTCCAGGAGTGAAATTGGCCTCTTGTTCTGTAATACTCCACTGGACTGTATCCATCTCGGATTACTGCAAATAGCTTCTTCTCACCATCATAGTGCCAGCACAAGATTGGTTCGCGGCTCCCCCTTTTGTCGATTTCGCTTACACCGACATCAATCGAGTACAGCGTAGGGGAAGGTCCTTGGTAGAAATCCTTGAACCAGTTGTCATGACCTTCCGGTGCCTTTGAGATGATTCTTCCTCCTTGAGCATAGTCAGACATTACTATGGTGTCATCACCTTCATCTTCATGCACTATTTCAGCAGTTTCAGTACCTTGAGACGAACTCTGTCCTGGGGCACTCTGAGCACTTAGGCTACCAGACTTCTGCAAGTCCTCTAGTTTCTTTCTTAGATCATAGAATGCTGCATACAGGAATCCAATGTTGGCTTCATTCTTGCTTTCCTTCTCCTTCAACCTCTTGTTTTCTTCTTTAAGCTCTTTTATCTCTCCCTCTCTCTTCCTGTTTTGAGATACAAGGAAGTTGATTTGAGGATCAGGACTTATCCTGAGGTCGACAGGGAGTTCACTAGCTTGAGCAAGTTCTTCAACAAGCGCTTGGTACGGACGAAAGCTTGGAATGACAGGGGGCTGGCTTGATTCAGTAGATAGGTTTATTCTCACCGGACTTGGCTCAACAAACATGCTATCCACATCAAAGAATTGCCTTTCATCATGAACTGGGCTATGTTCATTCTGAATAGGACTTTCAGTCTGCATTGGTGTTGGTTCTTGAACATTAGCTTGGACATCAGCTTGAGTTGAGCTTTCAATATTTGTCGGTTCAGTCACATTCACATTCTGAACATTTGCACCTCTGGGTTCAATCACCATCACCCCTGAGCTTGTCTTCTGAAACTTAAACCTGATAGTTCTGGGATCAGCTCTCTTTCTTGGTGAGGGTACACGCACAGGAATAGGTTCTACAAGTACATCATCCACTGTAAAATGAGCATCCAACTCCTGTGGAATTGAGCCACTGCTAGAAGAGGAATTCAAGTCATCCCTCGTTCTCTTGTGACTAATGGGCCCTAGATCCCCATAGATATCGTCATTCAGATTCTCATGTTCAGGGAAAATGTCATCCATCACATTTTCTTCATCAGAAGGTATATTCTCTGTTTCTCCCTGAACATTCACAGGTACAGTTGCTGCCACATCATGGTCTTCAGCAACAGACACATTAACAGGATGAACTTCCGGCTCTGAATCGTCTTCTTCTTCTTGCTCCCGTGCAACTTCAGGGAAAGCACCTCTTTTAGACCATTCAAGCCTCCCTTGAAAGCTACTCTTTCCCTTTCTATCTTGGGTTTGCAACCCGAACACACTGTTATCCATGAATTTGATGTCCAGCTTCTCAATCCTTTCTTGTATCATAGGATACTTCTTCAGCACCACCATGTGGACAAACCTTGGCGTCATAAGAAATTGTTCTCTGGCACTCAAATCAGCATTGCCAATCCAATCCATCAGCATCATCTTTGAAAAATTGAAGTAAACCCTAAGGACACTATGATGCTAGACTCTAACCTAGGACCTAAGAATGGAAATACTGAGTAAAATTTGGGTTTTTGAATTCAGGAATTAAATTAACTAAACTAACTAACTAACCAATTAACGGAAGCAGAGAAAACTCGAGGAAAATGACAGATGAGAAATAAGTACTACCTAGACCTAGAATCCTATTCAACACTTGCAATCTTACTCGGCTATGGAAATCTATGATGGAATCAGGATCTTGACAACAACTCTAAGAGACCCCTAGTGGACCCCAGATCACTCTCCGGGTGTGACGCAGTAGGAAATCCTAAGAATCGAATACGCGCACTGATTGGTTAGGTCACCTCCCGGCTTGTTCCTAACGGATGTTCTAGTACTCGAACAGATAAGTCACCTTCCGGCTTGTTCCTATCCCAGACACCTAACGATGAAAGGAGTAACTACTAACTTACTGGATTAACATGGAATAACAGGCAAACTAGAATCACTAGGAAATCCCTCTCCCGAGGCTATTTGACCTAAAACCCTAACAAACCCGATTACCCAATAGGTCTATCACCTCCCGGCTTGTCTAAACCTAGCAGCACACAGAAGTCAAGATTTTCACTAATAACCTCAACAATGATTAACCTATTAGTCAACCACATCAACTACAAACACAATGTCACGCAATTGATTACCCAACCCAAACCGAAAGACATCCGCAGATTGAGCAGTTTAGATTATTAACTACGACCCTAATTCAAGCATTCATACGCATTAATCAGCAAATTAGCAATTGTTTACTAAAACATCATCCATCAATAAAAATTCATACAGCCGAACGAAAATCACAAATGTCAAATATTCACCTTAACGGCCTAGGTAGCACTATTAGTTTAGCCAATAATCATTGTTCGAACAGACTCACGAATAAAAACGATGTCAAGGATATTGTTCATCGCTAAAGAAAATAAATTAGTCTAGCTACCAGGTCTAGCTGCTTGCTTGCTTAACAATTAATTTGACTTTTTGACGTGCTTACTTGGTAGCCTGGTTGCTTCGAATTCTTTTTTCTCACGTACGCTTCTGTTCTCCTCTGTTGCTCTTCTAAAGATCGTCCGTAATGCTCCTATGTCGGCTGGGATTAATTTTGTGGAGAGCCCTCTTATTCCTTCGTAGCCCCCTTCATGCGTAGGGTTTTCTACTCTAATTTAATTGTCAGCCTCCTCCCTCCAAATCCTCTCGCGTGGGCCTTTGTTTTCCAATTAAAATAGATGCGCCCACTAAGTCGGTTTTTCACCGACTATCCTCGCTGCCTTTTCCGAATTCAAACTTAAACAAGAATAGATTTTCACATAATTACAATTAAGCCCTTGATCTTTCATTAATGTAACGCCGATCCTTCAACTTTGATGTAATGTCATACCATTCCCTCGGACTCGTATGTCAACCTACAACAAAATATATTTAAACAATTTTAAGCACATGACATAATTAAATTCACGATTCAAATGATTATTCAAACTCACACCAAAATATATATATAAATGACTCAATAACACAATAATACTCAAATACTATAACTTCGATAAAAACTAAATAAAAATGACTCAAAACGACTCAAATATTACACAATTTACACGGGAAACTAGGATGTGTTTATCACACATCAATCACCATCACCCCTGAGCTTGTTTTCTGAAATTTGAACCTGATGCTTCTAGGATCCGACTTCTGCCTTGGCGACGGTTCACGCACAGGAATAGGCTCTTCAATTACATCATCTACTGTAAGATGAGCATCCAACTCCTGTGGAATTGAGCCACTGCTAGAAGAGGAGTTTAAGTTATCCCTCGTTCTCTTGTGGCTAATGGGCCCTAGATCCCCATAGATATCGTCATTCAGATTCTCATGTTCAGGGAAAATGTCATCCATCACATTTTCTTCATCAGAAGGTATGTCCTCTGTTTCTCCTGAACATTCACAGGAACAGTTGCTGTCACATCATGGTCTTCAGCAACATACACATTGACAGGATGCACATCTGGCTCGGAATCAGATTCTTCTTGATCTTGTTCCCTTGGAACTTCAGGGAATGCACCTCTTTTAGACCATTCAAGCCTCCCTTGAAAGCTACATCTTTCCCTTTCTATCTTGGGTTTGCAACCCGAACACACTGCTATCCATAAATTTGATATCCAGCTTCTCAATCCTCTCTTGAATCATTGGATATTTCTTCATAACCACCATCTGCACAAACCTTGGCGTCATAAGAAATTGTTCTCTGGCGCTCAAATCAGCATTACCAATCCAATCCAACAGCATCATCTTTGAAAAGTTGAAGTCCCAGTCCAAGGCCAGTGCAACGAATGCTGTCCCATGTACCTTGTTCAGCTGGTCAAAGCTTGTTCTCTTCCCCAAGAAGGATTTCTGCATGTAGTGAGCCAAACACCTCCAGTAGTGCGGCAGTAGCTTCTTGAAAATGGGAGGGAATTTTCCTTCATACCCCAGAGACTGAGCACCTTCTAACACAACAGTCTTTGAATACTCCATTGTATCTTCAGCTTTGTCATTAATATTCAAACCTTCACGAATGTCTTCTTCAGTAATCTCAATCCGGCGGTTCTGAATGGTTGCAGTGATTCTTGTTTTATCTGCATTTGCCCTTGCAGTTTCCCAGAATTCTCTGACGAGCTGTTCATCAATTAGCACGTTTGCCCTGAGAGCATGGTTGATCTTGCACACGTTCAGTCCAGCTATCAATGAGTAGAATAACTGCATGTGTTTCTCAGGAGGGTCGTCAAGATAAGCGGGTATGCAGTGATCCCTCTCAAAGTGAATTTATTCATCAAGCATATCTTCTGCCATCTGAGACAACGAGACAAATGCATCAAGTTTGAGCTCATCAAAGAGCAATTGTGTTTGTTAACACCATCTTGAAGTTCAATTGATTATTACATTGTTAAGTTCAGAAATCTCAATTTAAACTTTCAAGAAAAGAATTTGATTTTGAAACACAAGTTTAACAAAACACACTCTTAAACGTTAAGTTGCTCAACTTTATCTTAAAAACAATTGAATTTAATGAGATTTCAAAATCATTTTGTAATTATTTAAGTGTTTACTATTTTATATCTCATGTTAAATGAGTTTACGATCAGAGAAACGGGTTTACGATTCGATTATAGGTTCACGATCGGGTCAAAGAGGAAACCGGTTTAGGTCCAATCGAAAACTCAAGGCCCGATCATAAACCGCATCGGTTTATTTTTTTGATACATAGTCCTTGATCGTCATGTGAAGTATCGAATACAAGATGGATTCACACAAGATTGCTGAGGTCCGAACTCCCAGCGAACCTGGAGTTCAGACCGCTCCGAACGTGTGGCCGAACCTCAGGTTCGGCCGGTCGTATTTCAGCCTTATAAATAGGTTGTCTTGTGTTGTATTCTGTAACAGTCTAAGCTTCCGCATTATACATTTACTCTGTGTACTCTGTGGTCTCTGTGGTTCATACAAAGGTCATTTGTATTTACTCTTTGTGTTTTTCTCGTTTACATTGATTTCATCACGACTAAGTAGAAGATCTACACGCTCACGCACTTTCAAGTGGTATCAGAGCATTTGGTTTGCTCTACTAGTCGGAAATCAGTGTTTCTCGGTGTTTTGAGTTCAAACTTATGTTTTTGAGAAAATATCAATCATTTTTTAGTTCGTTTGATCATCTCGAGTGTGCTTTTCGTCAAAAATCTATTTCTAGATCGTTTCTATCGAGCTTGCTTGAATTCCTGTCGAAAATTCCAGTCAAAATGTTGAAAATCGAGAAAATGAGGTCGAGTGAAATCTGTCTCGTTTGAGGTTCGGACAAGCTCGGATTAACCGCTCCGAACTTGAGGTTCGGACGGAGCTCGGTCTCTATCTTGGTTCGGTGAGAGTTCGGTGAG
>JBCNJP010000588.1:0-26051 GCA_039602395.1 Deinandra increscens subsp. villosa
TTTCTAACTTAGCGAAATGCCCATATTCATCACAATTGTAGCACCTAAGCTTCGTCTTATCAAACCCCATTCTGATCTTGTCCTGATCCTTCCAAACATTTCTCCCTGTAGTCGCCATGAACTTCTTAGCCCTGAACACCGCCATAGCCATTTTCCAAGAGACGTCCAACATCTCCACATCCTCTGGATTAATCTGATTCAGCTCCCCTGATAGGATCTCAGAAGGAATTAGAGTTCCGGCCATTAAGGCATGGTAACTGTTCATGAATCCCATATCCAGTGCAAAATTGGGATCGTTGTTGGGCTCAGAATTGTCACCTCCACTCTGACTAGATTGAGGTTGTGCTACAAAAGCATTCGTTTGAGTCACCGAACTTGATTTACCTCCGACAGACTTTCCTTTCTGCTTCACATCTACCTCTTCCGACAACAAAGCTTGATTCAGTTTCCCAGCCAAACTCAAGGAACTTATATGATTCAACTCCCGCTGCTTATCATCAATGAGCTTTGACTTCAACTTCTTGATCATTTCATCCAGAGACAGCTCACTCAATTTTTTGTTGTCCTTAATAATTGAGATACTGGTATTCCATGACTTTGGTAGACTGTTCAGCAACTTCAAATTTTTATCTTCCAACTCCGGCTCCACACCATAACTTGACATTTCTGCCATTAGAGAGACAAATCTTTGAACTTGCGCTTTGAAAGATTCTCCTTGGATGTGATTAAACAAATTGAATTTCTGATTCAACATCTGCTTTCGACTCGCCTTGATGTCAGGATTTCCCTCATAAGCAACAATCAATGCATTCCACAGTTGTTTCGCTGTCTTGCAATGCTTAAAACCTTGAGCAATGTCTGGTGTCAACGCCATGGTCATAATTGCAAATGCCCTCTCTGCCTTGTTGCACCTTTCCCAGTCGTCATCTTCATACTCTTCTTCAGTCTTAGCTTTTCCTGACTTAGCTCCTTCTCCATGAGTAGGCACATGTGGTCCATTTAGCACCGCTCTCCACAATCTCAAGTCAACACTCTTCAAGTGGTTTTCGAACCTATACTTCCATTCCAAAAAGTTGTCTGCCGAAGTAAGTTGATGTGTTGCAAAACACATAGGTTTTCCTTTACGTTTTTGAGTCATTTTGTTAGTCTTTTGAGTAGTTTTTCCTAGGTTTTTAATTAATTGTGAGTCTTAGTGTCTTAATGTGTGTTTTATAGTAAAGTTGCAGTTTTGGCACATTTCCCGAGAGAAACGAGCATCGGAGAAGAATTGAGAAGAAAATAGAAGGAAAATGCTGAAAATCATACACCAGGCGTATCGCCTGGTGCCCAGGGAGTAGCAAGCGATACGCTTGCTGCTGGAAAGTCAAAGGCGGTTCATTAAACGTTGACCCGACTAATTTGTCGATTTGTGGGTCCAGGCGTATCGCCTGCTGATCAGAAGTCCTCCAAGCGATACGCTTGGAGGTGTTTTTTCCGGAAAACCCTAATTTCACACTTATAAATACAATGCGGGGTTTCCAGTCGAATTACATCCGTCTTGCCGTATCTCAGAGCCCCTGAAGACGATTTTCAGAGCAGAAGAACGTGATTGAAGCCATTGGAGCCTAAGGATTGAAGCATTCGACTCACAATCGCATTCCCGGGTTCTTAATCATTCGTTTTGACTCTTGTTTTCCATAGACCAGATTATGTTTATGAATTTTCCTACTGTTATGTTCTGTTCTTGTGACATGTTTATGATGCTAGGCTAAATCTTTAGTACCACTTAGACCGTATGGATGATTGATTGATGTTATTCGACTTTTCTTGGTTATTATGATAATTATTGACTGGATTGTGTTATCTTATTGAAATTCCTCTAATTTTCTGTGGTTAATGCATATGTGTGTTACATGTTGAAGTTGTGATTAATAATTGGAACTTAGTTTACCTTCGAATGTCTTTCGGGTTGGGTAAATTATCTAAGGATTCTGACTTTAGGGTTAGTTCCTAAGGAGTGGTTTAGGAGACGTCCCGGACTATAGTTTTGGTTGTTAATTGTGGCTTTGATTGTAATGTGCTGCTGAATTGGAGACTCAAAAGGTACAGGTTTAACGGGTAATCGGGTTGGTTAATGAACTAGGGGTGCATTGTCTTAAAAGGAGATGTCCTAGGGATTCGGCTTGCTTGTTATTCGTGTTAATCATAGAGATTAGAGGTAGCTCCGGTTATTCTAGGTGTGCTTTAGGTATATCCGAGGGTGGCTAGGGTAATTGAGATGGGATGAACTTAAAAGGTGAACCATTTGTTCGAGCGGTAAGATAACCAGTTAGGATGGACTTAAAAGGTGAACTAACTAACCAGTGTGCGTATTCCAACCTTTAGGGATCTTATCAGTAACATCCGGAGAGTGATTCGGGGGCTCGTAGGGTTTTGGCAGGTTGTGTGATTAGATCCTGGTTCCATCATTTTGTCATAAGCCAAGAGAAGTCGATAGCATTAATCAGGAGTCTAGGTCTAGGTGGTATTTCTCGTCATATCTGGTTTTCGTCTTTACGGTTTGAGTTTGTGGTTTGCTTGCCATTTTTAGTAACTTTCCATTTTTAGCAGTTTCTATTTTTAGTAAGTTTAGTTAATTAGTTAATTTTAGTTAATTTAATTAGTTAATCAATTTTCCAAAACAAAACCAATTTTCATCAATTAATCAGTAATTTACTTTTCATAGTTAATTTTGTCTTTTAGTGTCTCTAGGGTTCGACCCCGGTCTGCCGATAGCTATTCTACATCCGATAGGTTCACTTGCCTGTTGAGTCGGTCTAGTTTGAGGTTAATTGGGTTTTAATTTAGTGTGTCTAGGTCTAGGATAATTTAGGTTATTTTTATAGATCGATTTGTGTACATCAAGTTTTTGGCGCCGTTGCCGGGGACACTTGGTAATAGCGAAATTAACTCTGATTTTTAAATTAGGATTAATTGTGTGTTTTTCTTATTCTTCGAGTGCTTAGTTAATTTAATTTTTAATTGGGTCTTTTTGCTTTCTGCCTTACTTTGTGTGCCTTAGTTTAATTAGGTTTAATTGTTTTCTTGTGTGCTTTTCTAGTTTATGCCCCATACCCGTTCCAAAGGTTCGCCTGATTTTTCTGCCACATCCGAGCCCGAGAGAGATATCCACGAGCGCATTCGTGAGCTTCGTGAGCGTCTCAAGACCATTCGCATTGATAGCAAGGTACACACCCCGAAAACCGTTTCTCGTTTACATCCACCCATTCCATTTCCTAGTTTAGATATGGCTGCTGCACGTACTGTTCATGATTTAGCTAGTGACGGGGTAGTAAACGCTAGGTTCTCCATTGCGCCGACCACCATTGCTAACACCGCCAACTGGCAAATTCCATCTCATGTTCTGAACACCCTGACCCAAACCATTCAATTCCATGGCCTTGACGAGGAGGATGCACCCGCCCATTTGTCTCGATTCGTGCGTATCTGTGCCACTTTTGGCCTCAATGGCGTTCAGCCAGAAACTGTCTACCTTCGTCTGTTTCCGTTTTCACTCACCGCCCGTGCTGCCCAGTGGCTTGAAACCCTTCCCGCAAACTCGATTGCCACTTGGGAAGATCTTCAACAAAAATTTCTGAAAAAGTATCATTCACCCGTAAAAGCCGCACGTATGAGGGAGCAGATTCACTCTTTTCGCATGGATCCTGATGAGCCGTACTATCTCGCGTACGAGCGCTTCAACACTCTTTTGAGCAAGTGCCCACAACACGGTCTGACTGATTGGGCAATCATCGAAAAATTCTACAGCGGCCTCACCTACGACACGCAAAAACAATTCAACATTTCTGCAGGGGGTCACATGATGGAGAAGCTGGGCATTGATGATTGCAAGAGCCTGTTTGAGAGTTTTGCCCTATCTGAGCAGCAGAATCCCGGGAATCGTAGAGCCACGTTGACCCCATCGAAACCTTCACTTTCTATATCTCGAGGAGTTCACCACGTGAGCTCTGAAACTGTTGCTCAGGCCCAGTATGATGCTTTGCAAAAACAGATCAACGACATTAAACTTCAGCAGCAGGCTAAATGTGAACTATGTCGTGGAGGTCATGACACCATCGACTGCCCACTTGCCGGCCAGGAGCAAGTGGATTTCATCTCTAACCGAAACCAGTTCGGTAACTCTTTTCAGTCGGGGTGGAGGACCAACCCCAATTCTGGTTGGCGGGGTGGCGCAAACCCCTCGGGTTTTCAACCGCGTCAGAACCAGGATGGCGGGAGTGATGCAGGGTCGAGTATGAAGAAGATTGAGGAAATGTTGGCTGCACAAATGCAATTGCTAAATCAGGTCGTGACACATGATCAGGAGACGCAGCAGAAGTTGAAGGAACACGACACTCTTCTTAGGAACCAACAGTCGGCTTTTCTAGATTTACAGCGTTCAGTAGGAGACATAGGAAAACAGGTTTCTGAGTTGGTAGGAAAGGGGGGGTCATTTTCTGGTAGTACACAAACAAACCCTAATGCGACCCTTAAGGCAGTGACAACACGCAGCGGTAGAGGCGGAGAGCAGGACCCATCGGCACAGGAGGAAGAACCGGTGGACGAGGAGATCGAGATGGAGACTCCGGATGGGAGGGCACACCCGAGGCTAGTCCCAGCAAGTACCGTGCCTACCTCCGAGTCTCCTGCACCTAAGGCAGCAGAGAAGAAGAAGAAGAAATTCGAACCAAAGGAGATAACTGCTGAGGATCTGAGGCGAGTCCCCTACCCCGCCCGTCTCATCCAACAGAAGTATGCAAGAGAGTACGGTCAATTTCTCGATATGTTCAAACAACTCAAAATAAATCTTCCGTTCGTTGAGGCGCTCCAGCAAATGCCCAAGTATGCAAAATTTCTGAAGGATCTCCTATCCAACAAGAAGAAGCTGGAGACGATCTCGACCGTTACTCTCGATGAACGATGCTCTGCGGTGGTCCAGAACAAGCTACCGGAGAAACTCACTGATCCGGGCATTTTCACGATCCCGTGCTTGTTAGGTGGCTCAACTGTGAACCACGCGTTGGCGGATCTAGGTGCTAGCATCAATCTGATGCCTTATTCGATTTACGAGAAGCTAGGCCTAGGAGACCCAACCCCGACGCGCATGAGCATTTCTTTAGCGGATCGGTCCGTTAAATATCCACGGGGAGTTGTGGAAAACTTGTTGGTGAAGGTTGATAAATTTGTCTTCCCCGTGGATTTTGTGGTCATGGACATGGAGGTAGATGAGAAATGTCCACTCATCCTAGGACGCCCCTTTTTGCGCACCGCCAAGGCATTGATCGATGTCTATGACGGGAAGATTACACTTCGTGTAGGGGATGAGACGATCACATTCGATGTCATGCAGTCCATGAAATACTCTGTAGGTCAGGACGATTCTGTTTACTTCATTGATACTTTCATTTCCCATATGGATCGGTGTCTAGACTACATTTGTGGAGCAGATCTTGTTGCGAGTGAGACCCCGGTGAGTGAGGACCGGGAGGTTGATGACGATGTTCACCAGGAACATGTCTCGACTGATGTAGTAGATGAGTGTTGTGAGGTTTTTGAGGTTAGTGAGTCCGAGGAGTTAGGAGAAAAACCGTCTGTAGAGGAACCACCAGTCTTAGAGCTTAAGGAGTTACCGTCTCATCTAGAGTACGCTTTCTTAGAGGGTGAGTCCCGTTTACCCGTCATTATTTCTGCCACTTTGACGGAGGAGGAGAAGAGGAAATTGATACAGGTTCTGCGAGCGCATAAGCAGGCGATCGCGTGGAGATTGTCTGATATCAAGGGTATAAGCCCTTTGTTTTGCACGCATCGCATACTCATGGAGGATGAGTATAAACCTGTGGTCCAACCTCAGAGGCGACTAAATCCGAACATGAAGGAGGTTGTGAAGAAGGAGGTTCTCAAACTACTGGACGCGGGCCTGATTTATCCGATCTCTGATTCTACATGGGTTAGCCCGGTCCAGGTAGTTCCCAAGAAGGGGGGCATGACGGTTGTTATGAATGAGAAACACGAGTTGATCCCGAGTAGGACCGTCACAGGATGGAGAGTGTGCATAGATTACCGTAAGCTTAACGATGCCACTAGGAAAGACCACTTCCCATTACCCTTTATCGATCAGATGTTGGAGCGTTTGTCGGGTCAGCAGTATTACTGTTTTCTCGACGGGTTTTCCGGTTATTTCCAGATTCCTATTGCACCCGAGGATCAGGAGAAAACCACCTTCACATGCCCATACGGTACCTTCGCGTATCGCCGTATGCCATTCGGGCTGTGTAACGCTCCGGCCACATTTCAGAGGTGTATGGTGGCCATTTTTCAGGATATGATCGAGACTTCCATGGAGGTTTTTATGGATGATTTTTCTGTGTTCGGGAGTTCTTTCGATCAGTGCTTAGGTAATTTAGAGAGGATGTTGGCTAGATGTGTAGAGACCAAACTGATGCTTAACTGGGAGAAATGTCATTTCATGGTCACTGAGGGGATAGTTTTAGGTCATAAGATTTCTCGTGCTGGAATTGAGGTTGATAGAGCTAAGATTGAGACGATTAGCAAGCTTCCGCCACCCACTAATGTCAAATCTGTTAGGAGTTTCTTAGGTCATGCAGGGTTCTATCGTAGGTTCATTAAGGATTTTTCCAAAATCACCAGACCCATGACCCGTCTCTTAGAGAAGGATGTGGATTTTGAGTTTGATGAGAGTTGTCTGAAAGCGTTTGAGTTTCTGAAGGAGAGATTAGTGAGTGCGCCTATTTTGATAGCCCCCGATTGGAGTTTACCGTTTGAGCTTATGTGCGACGCGAGTGATTTTGCGGTAGGGGCTGTTTTAGGGCAACGTAGAGAGAAACATTTCCATCCCATTTACTACGCAAGCAAGACCTTAGACAACGCTCAGGAGAATTACACGACCACCGAAAAGGAGCTTCTCGCCGTCGTTTACGCATTCGACAAATTCCGTTCCTACCTCGTCCTTTCCAAAACCATCGTTTACACCGATCACGCTGCATTGCGATACCTGTTTGCGAAGAAGGATGCGAAACCTCGTTTGATTAGGTGGATTCTTTTGTTGTCTGAGTTTGATATTGAGATTAGGGATAAGAAGGGGGCGGAGAACGTAGCGGCCGACCATCTGTCGCGCCTTGAGGACCCCGAGAGAGAGAAACTGAGAGAGGAGGCCATCGGGGACACTTTCCCGTTTGAGAGTGCTATGACAGTGAGTGGAGAGTTTGTTGGATTGACGAGTGCGGAGGAGCAAGGCATGCCATGGTTTTCCGATATGGCGAATTATTTAGCACATGGCATGCTGATGGATGGTTTGACATCCCAACAGAGAAAGAAGTTCATTTCTGATTCTAGACATTACATTTGGGATGCTCCATACTTGTTTCGTGTAGGAGTTGACGGTTCGTTTAGGAGATGCGTGAGTAGAGAGGAGGGGTTAGACATTCTTAGGCATTGTCATGAGGGGCCATCGGGTGGACATTTTGGTCCATCCTATACTGCTAGGAAAGTTTTAGATTCAGGGTTTTATTGGCCGACTTTGTTTAAGGATGCTCATGAGTTTGTGAAAAAGTGTGATGCTTGTCAGCGTGTCGGTAACATTTCCTCCCGGAATGAGATGCCCCAACATCCTATCCAGAGTGTTGAAGTGTTTGATATATGGGGCATTGATTTCATGGGCCCATTTCCACCATCCCGGGGGAACCGGTACGTTCTTGTCGCGATAGACTATGTTTCTAAGTGGGTTGAGGCTCAAGCCTTGCCTACTAATGATGCGCGTGTGGTTGTGAGGTTTTTGAGGATTCTGTTTAGTAGGTTTGGAACCCCTAAGGTGTTGATTAGTGATAGGGGCACGCATTTTTGCAATGCCCAAATGGAGAAGGTGTTAGCTAGATATGGAGTGAATCATAGGACTTCGACCGCTTATCATCCACAAACGAGCGGTCAAGTGGAGAATGCTAACAGAGGGGTTAAGAGGATTTTGGAGAAAACTGTCGGAAGCAATCGCAAGGATTGGTCCGATAAGTTAGATGATGCGTTATGGGCTTTTCGCACTGCTTACAAAACACCCATTGGAACCACGCCCTTTATGATGGTTTATGGGAAAACGTGTCATCTACCGGTCGAACTGGAACATAAGGCATATTGGGCAATTAGAGCGGTTAACATAGATTTAGCAAAATCCGCAAAGGACCGGTTTCTCCAAATCCATGAGGTAGAGGAGTTAAGGAATGAAGCTTACGAGAGATCTTGGAGTAATAAAGAGAGAACCAAGGCACTACATGATCGTAGGTTGAAGGATAGGAAAGAGTTTAAGTGTGGGGATCGGGTGTTGCTTTATGATTCTAGATTGAAATTGTTTCCCGGTAAATTGAAGTCCCGGTGGAGGGGGCCATACATTGTGAAACAGGTTTTCCCATATGGGACGGTTGAGTTAGAGTCTGATAGTGGAGAGTGGAAAGTCAATGGTCACAGGTTGAAGCACTACATTGGAGGACCAATCGAAACGGATGTGGAGAATTTGCCTCTCCAAAACTTTAATGATGAATGATCGAAGAGGTAAGTACTCGGTGAAAATCCGAGTTGTAGAGTTTGTATAGTTTGTGCATTTTTGTTTTCTCTATTTTTTTTTTTCGTTTTTCGTGTGTTTTCGGTTTGTTGCGTTTGTGTGTTTGTTCGATGTTGCAGGAAATTAAAGGATGCTGGAAACGCGCATTCATGCGGAAATGGAGCCTCAGGTATGTTTTGGTTAGTATAAAATTACAGGGCTTGAATTTCCAGGGTGATGAGAATTTTGTGAAAACATCAAAAATTTGACTAAGTATGGGAAATCTCAAAAATTCCCTGGAAATATCGTTCCAAGCGTATCGCCTGGGTTGAGACTTTCTCCAAGCGATACGCCTGGAAGTGAAGGCATTGTAGCGGCCAACCTCTGCAAGCGTATCGCCTACAACCTCCAACATCAGCAAGCGATACGCTTGCAGGTATCCCACCGAGAAAAAAAAATATCTCGGTTAAAATACCCCTTTCGTCCCCATTTCACCCAAAACCCTAAACGCACAACCACCACCTCCGTCACCCGCCTCCGACACCACACCTTCGCCGGCCGCCTCCGCTACCTTCGCCGCCATCACCATCCGACGACCTTCACCACCAACCACCCTCTCCCTCCTCGACACCCACCACCGTCGACCCCACCGCATTTAGCCGCCCCCAAACCCAACCCTAACTCCCTCGCCACTACCACCACTTGCATCCGCCTCCACCTACCGCCACCACCTGTGCGCCAGCCCTCCGCCTCCGACGACCACACCCTCACCCGCCGTACATCCACTGCACTCCGACCACCATCAGCCTGCACCTGCACCCGTCTACACCCACTCCGACAGCCACCGCTGCCGCCACTGTAGCTGCTGCCGACCGGACACCGTCACACTTTTACATTCCATTATCTTTTGCAATTCGCGAAGTCAGGTATGGAGGCTTCTGGTAGTGGTTCGAGGAAGAAGCAGAAAACGACAAAGGTTATTCACCACAGATCGAGGATTCCATATTTGGCAGCTGAGGTTTTACCGAATTATGAGGAGGAGCTGCCGCCGGTTGAGGAGCGCCGGCTTGAGGACCACACTCTGTTGCAGTTTCAGGGCACCTATGAGGGTGAGCGCTGCGAGACTTTTATGCGCCTGGACCTGCTTCAGCACCGGACATTCGACTGGGATTTGATGGATAGGATGGCTGCTAGAGCCAGGATAGAGGCGATGCTAGATGAGAGATGGAGGAGAGTCCTAGCTTGTGATGGGCCCCAGTATAGAGAGCTGACCGTGGAGTTCCATTCGACATGGAAATATGATATTAAGGAGTTTGATTCTCCGGTCTGCGTTTCTTTTGCCCTGGGGAGGCATTTGTTTGAGATGAGCGTGCCTCAGTTTGCTGTAGCGTTGGGCTTCTATACACAGGAGGAGGTCGCCACATCGGAGTTTAGGAGGAGTTTGAGAGGGACGGCCAAGAAGGCCAAGCAGTTTTATGTTGTTGATGGTCATCTGAGAGAGTTCTGGGAGACGATATCTGATGCGCCGTATACGGCTGGCTTAGTAGCTTCTGCGATCAGGGATCCGGTTTTGAGGTATGTGCATAGGATTCTTGCGTGTTCATTGATTGGGAGACGTGCTGGGGCCGATAAGGTCAACATGTTGGATCTGTTTTGTCTGAGGTCGCTGGTGGAGAGACACCCGACCAACCTCGCAGCCGTTTTCATTCAGTCAGTTGCCCGGCCCCGCAAGGGTGGGCCGGAGGCGAGGTTGGATCTGGGTCCTTACGTTGGTAGATTAGCTGAGCGTCTGGGGGTTTTAGAGAGGTATAGGCCTTCGCATTTGACTGCTGGTCCGCCGACATTGCCATATACTTTATTGGATATGCGGAAGGCAGGTTTTTGCCCGTTTGATGATCCCCCGAGATGGGTTGAGGTTGGAGCCCCTGCGAGGAGGAGGATTCCGCAGAGGGCTGAGAGGCCTCCGGTTGCTAGGCCTGTTAGGGCGCCGAGAGCCGAGCCGTTGACGTTGGAGATGCTTAGGGATGAGATGATGTTGCGGATGGATCTGCAGGATAGGGCTATCAGAGGTTTGTATGTTTCTCAGGGGTTCGAGGTACCTGATTTCTTCCGTGAGCCTGAGGCTGGAGATGATGAGCCTGATGATTCTGATGATGATGCTGGAGAGGAGTAGCTGATGGTTTGATGACTTTTGATAGCAGCAGCGGCCAGTTGATCGGTTATTTCACATCCTTGTACTTTTTCTTTATTTTTGTTTTTATTATCATGGTATGTATTAATATTTTAATATTCTGATAGCTGGGAATTTGTACGGGGTTAACCGGTTGGGTGGTTTGTTTTGATATATATATATGCTGCTGTGATTTTGGTTCGCTGTGATTGTTAGAACATGGTTTGTTAGACGCCGCTTTCGTCCGTGACGATTTCTTTTGATGCAATTTCGGAGTTAATGAGTTTCGATATCACGTTCGAATTGGAGGGCGAGGAACGAGACTTCTTTTCATTCATGCCGATTCTATCAGGGGAGTCTGTTCCATTTTTATTTCTCTTTTATTTTTCAGTCTTTATTTATTTATTTTTCTTTTTATTTCTTTAAGTCTTTTCTCAGTTCACATTAGGGACAATGTGAGTTTCAAGTGTGGGGATGGGGAGACTACGTGTCGTGTCTCGTTAGTTGAGTCAGTTTTAGTGAGTTTGTTCAAAGTGTAAATTTTGTTTGAAAAAAAAAAAAAAAAAATTTGAAAAAATTGAAAAATGTTTCTGATTAATTCTGCAGTTTAAGATGGAAGATGATAGGTAAAACCCGAGAATTGGTTGTCCGATTAAGTGCTTAAATGATAAATGTAATTAACAGTTGAAAGCATTACCGGTTAGTGATGTATTGGTAGGCCCAGCTAGCTTAGTAAAGATTAAATATCCCTTTGTGTTTACTTGTATAAATATGTAAATAATCAGTCTGCTGGTGGGTTCACATTTTAGGAGTGATAGGAATACTGAAACTGAGGATTAGGAGGAAAGAGACCCCTTTAGGTTAGATACTTCAATGTCCTTAGAATACCTGGCACGTTATGATCTTTTTGCGAAAGCAAATCCGAGAAATAACGGCGCCCCATTCTCCATAATGAGCATACTAGGTAATAATTGGTTAATGAATTAGAGTGAAGGGGCAAACTACTCATGTACGAACTAAGGATAGCATCCCGTGGTAAGTACCTCTGATGATGTTCCGGATCTCGCGGGCAAAACACTCATGTATGATTTCGGGGGTAAGACCTTGTGAAAGAATGCCTCTGATGATGTCCGTTGGTAAGTTAGGTAAAAGTGACCAATTATATATAAAAAAAAAAAAAAAAGAGAGAAAATGAAAAAATATATAAATATAAAAAAAGGAGGTGAAACGATATGATAGTTTAGAAATAAATGCTCAAGCACTTCACGTTCCATCTAATTCCATCATTCCTTGGACATTTTTGTATCTGATTTAAGGGGGGTGGGAAAAATCAAAAAGTTAATCTTTATTACCCTTTATTCGGACTGACTATGAATCGGGATTAGGTTGAACTTGATCTCTCTAGAGTGGGACACATAGGCAGATTGAAAAGTATTCGGTAATTTGTAAACACCTTGGGGGCTCAAAGGTTAGTGTTGGGTTTAATCGGATCGAGATATCGATAATCGCTACCGGGATGTGAATAGATTGATAGAATTGAAATTGATGAAATTGAAAAAGTTGGAAGCCAAATTCTCAGGTTATGATTCCGTTTTGCAGGTTTTTTCGGGGACGAAAAAAGGTTAAGTGGGGGGATATTTGATGTGTTGCAAGACACATAGGTTTTCCTTTACGTTTTTGAGTCATTTTGTTAGTCTTTTGAGTAGTTTTTCCTAGGTTTTTAATTAATTGTGAGTCTTAGTGTCTTAATGTGTGTTTTATAGTAAAGTTGCAGTTTTGGCACATTTCCCGAGAGAAACGAGCATCGGAGAAGAATTGAGAAGAAAATAGAAGGAAAATGCTGAAAATCATACACCAGGCGTATCGCCTGGTGCCCAGGGAGTAGCAAGCGATACGCTTGCTGCTGGAAAGTCAAAGGCGGTTCATTAAACGTTGACCCGACTAATTTGTCGATTTGTGGGTCCAGGCGTATCGCCTGCTGATCAGAAGTCCTCCAAGCGATACGCTTGGAGGTGTTTTTTCCGGAAAACCCTAATTTCACACTTATAAATACAATGCGGGGTTTCCAGTCGAATTACATCCGTCTTGCCGTATCTCAGAGCCCCTGAAGACGATTTTCAGAGCAGAAGAACGTGATTGAAGCCATTGGAGCCTAAGGATTGAAGCATTCGACTCACAATCGCATTCCCGGGTTCTTAATCATTCGTTTTGACTCTTGTTTTCCATAGACCAGATTATGTTTATGAATTTTCCTACTGTTATGTTCTGTTCTTGTGACATGTTTATGATGCTAGGCTAAATCTTTAGTACCACTTAGACCGTATGGATGATTGATTGATGTTATTCGACTTTTCTTGGTTATTATGATAATTATTGACTGGATTGTGTTATCTTATTGAAATTCCTCTAATTTTCTGTGGTTAATGCATATGTGTGTTACATGTTGAAGTTGTAATTAATAATTGGAACTTAGTTTACCTTCGAATGTCTTTCGGGTTGGGTAAATTATCTAAGGATTCTGACTTTAGGGTTAGTTCCTAAGGAGTGGTTTAGGAGACGTCCCGGACTATAGTTTTGGTTGTTAATTGTGGCTTTGATTGTAATGTGCTGCTGAATTGGAGACTCAAAAGGTACAGGTTTAACGGGTAATCGGGTTGGTTAATGAAATAGGGGTGCATTGTCTTAAAAGGAGATGTCCTAGGGATTCGGCTTGCTTGTTATTCGTGTTAATCATAGAGATTAGAGGTAGCTCCGGTTATTCTAGGTGTGCTTTAGGTATATCCGAGGGTGGCTAGGGTAATTGAGATGGGATGAACTTAAAAGGTGAACCATTTGTTCGAGCGGTAAGATAACCAGTTAGGATGGACTTAAAAGGTGAACTAACTAACCAGTGTGCGTATTCCAACCTGTAGGGATCTTATCAGTAACATCCGGAGAGTGATTCGGGGGCTCGTAGGGTTTTGGCAGGTTGTGTGATTAGATCCTGGTTCCATCATTTTGTCATAAGCCAAGAGAAGTCGATAGCATTAATCAGGAGTCTAGGTCTAGGTGGTATTTCTCGTCATATCTGGTTTTCGTCTTTACGGTTTGAGTTTGTGGTTTGCTTGCCATTTTTAGTAACTTTCCATTTTTAGCAGTTTCTATTTTTAGTAAGTTTAGTTAATTAGTTAATTTTAGTTAATTTAATTAGTTAATCAATTTTCCAAAACAAAACCAATTTTCATCAATTAATCAGTAATTTACTTTCATAGTTAATTTTGTCTTTTAGTGTCTCTAGGGTTCGACCCCGGTCTGCCGATAGCTATTCTACATCCGATAGGTTCACTTGCCTGTTGAGTCGGTCTAGTTTGAGGTTAATTGGGTTTTAATTTAGTGTGTCTAGGTCTAGAATAATTTAGGTTATTTTTATAGATCGATTTTTGTACATCATAAGTCTAGGTGGACGAGTAATAGACCCAATCTCGAAGTCCAATTTCTGATACATACTTGGTTCAAAATCCATTTCGTAAGCTTAGGAAACTTAAAACTAAAGTCCAAACGTCCAAACAATGAGATTACGATTGAGAAACCTTGATTACGATCGCAAACCCCTGATTACGATCGGGAACACTTGATTACGATCTAAAGCTAATCGCAAACACCAATTCCGATTACAACAGTCGTAAACACCGATTACGATTTCCGATTACGATTCTTATAATCGTAAACACACGATTCCGATTGAAGAGGATCGTAAACACCAATTACGATCAGATGTGATCGTAAACTCGATTACGACTCCGTGTTTCCGATAAGGCCAAATCGTAAACACCGAATACGATCAAGTAAAGTCGTAAACTCGCACTGTACGAATCGTAAACACTTAAAGGTGTGATCTTGAAATCGTAATCGCCTAAAAAACCCAAACTTGATGTCGTAAACACCCAAACTCAGCAGATCTTCAAAACACCCTGTCGTAAACACTAAAACACGAAGAACACAGCAGCAGCAGCAAGTCGTAAACACCAGAAAACCCTTGAATCTTCAATAAAAATTCGAACAAAACCCAGAAAACTCTTGAATCAATATCGTGAGAGCCTCGAATCTAAGATTCTTGGCTCTGATACCAATTGTAGGTCCGAGATCAAACCACCTACACGATATATGATCGTAAATGAGTGCGGAATCCTCAAATACGATTGATTCAAGAAACAAGTAGATGAAATAGATTCAATCTAAGATAAAGATTGAATCTTGAATGAAATACACCACTTGGAAGCTGATCGTAAACAAGAAGAACCAAGAAGAAATCGTGAACTTGAAAGTTGTATTGAAAAGCTTGCTTCAATCATAAACAAAATGGGTTTATATAGTACCCAATACAAGAAACCTAGCCCAATCATAAACATAAAAGCCCTAATCATAATCAAAACAAAATCGGCCCACATGGCCCAATACATTAACTAACCAAACCCAAAACAAAGATAAACTAAGTCCAATACTAATGTTCATGCCTTAAATAAATCTAGCCCAACAAAGGGTTCATTGTAGACCCCTTAAAAAACATAGACCCCGTAGACCCCATGTTTAACCGTCCGATCTTGAAATATGCGATTGTTTACATGAGGGTACGATCGTCAATAAAATCTTTCTCAAATCACCAAATCGGAGATACAACTCATCCATAAAACCCTAATATCCATCCACCGAAGAACTACAGGAGAGCCGCTTACACACTGACTTGCTGTTTATAACACCTTCTTATCCCCTCCAACTACCGATCTCCTCCCCAACACCATATCTGCCCCCCAAAAACACCTTCAAAAACGGCTCCACCATCACTGTTGGATTCGCCGTCGTCAAAAGCTCCTTCACAAATGGTAACACCCAAATTTGTCGAGATCCGGCGTCGGTCGTCGGATTTCACCTCCGCCAACACGATGAAGGTTTTTTCTTCTACCATCGTCGCATCCGTCCTCGCCACATCCACGTCGGCTCTCTCCTCCTCCCATCCTAATTCATTCACCATCCAGGTGCGTCAATTTTCCCCAAAATATCTTAATTTTAGGGTTCTATCCTGTTCAGGTTACGTAATTTCAACCAGTGGAAGATAATTGTATTATTTGATGTGATTTCAGGAATTGGAAGGGAGAAAGGTCGGAAAAATTAGTTTGGAGAAGGAGAAGTTTTTGCGTTGGGTAAACTTATTAATTTTCTATATGATATGTTTTAATGTTGAAATGTTTGATTGACAAGCCGGATAGATATGACGCTAATTAGTATTTGTTTCATCTGATATTTCCCACTTGACATTTAGTGTATCATATTGGAATCTTGTTATTCAAACTTTGATTATTTCAAAAAATTGTAGGCCATTTATAGGGTTGAAATTTGAGGAGTATAACATTACTGTTGGCATGTTGTGCTTCCTATATTGTAGCTTTAATTATGTTTGACTACTAATTGGATTGTTGGTGGAGAAGGAGAAGTTCGCACGGAGATTCAATGGGTTGAAGTTCATCGAGACATTGGTGACAGCTCACCCATGATGGAAGTTGCAGGTTTTCTAACCTATCTTTCATGCCAAAGTTAGTTGCAATCAATTTTCATTATTTATTATGGTTAAGGGGCAATTAGTTGTAGGATTGTAACATTTTGATTTGGTTTGATGGGGAGGGTTATTATTGTTCCTATTATTATTTGGATCCGTGTGCTAGATCCCATTTGTATTGCTATTTGAGCTTGTTAACAGACATATTTTTATTTATTAAGTGAAAAATGACTCACAGTTTGTTTAAACCTCACTAAGGATTTAAAACTCACTAACGATTTAAAACTCACATTTTGTTTAAAACTCACATTTTGTTTAAAACTCACTAAGGATCTAAAACTCACAGTTTGTTTAAAACTCACTAAAGATTTAAACCTCACTAAGGATTTAAACTCACAGTTTGTTTAAAACTCACTAAGGACTTAAACCTCACTTCGGATTAAAACTCACAGTATGTTTAAAACTCACTGAGGATTTAAAACTCACCAAGGATTTAAAACTCAGTAAAAGATATAAAACTCACTAAAGGATATAAAACTCACTAAGAATTTAAAGCTCACGGGTTTTTTAAAACTCACAGTTTGTTTAAAACTCACTAACGATTTAAAACTCACATTTTGTTTAAATCTCACTAAGGATCTAAAACTCACTAAGGATTTAAAACTCACTAAGGATTTAAACCTTACTAATAATTTAAAACTCACTAACAATTTAAAACTCACTAATGATTTAAAGCTCACTAAGGATTTAAAACTCACAGTTTGTTTAAAAACCTCACTAAGGATTTAAAACTCACAGTATGTTTAAAACTCACTAAGAATTTAAAACTCACTAAGGATTTAAACCTCACTAAGGATTTAAAACTCATTAAGGATTTAAAACTCACTAAAGGATATAATGCTCACTAAGAATTTAAAACTCACAGTTTGTTTAAAACTCACCAAGGATTTAAAACTCACTGAGTTTTACAATCTGCTTATTTTTTTAAATTTCGCTGTAGTTAAAACTCACTGAGTTTTATAGTCACTTATTTTTATAATCGTTAGAACTAAGTTTAATAAACTCGTTAGAACTTGGATTTAGTTGGATCTATTTGAGCGAGTTTTATTTATAACTAACTGAGTTTTATAACTCAGTGAGTTATGAACACATAATCAATTACATAAAACTCGATGAAACTCCGTTAAAACTCAGTTAGTTTTAAATAAAACTCACTGAAAACTCAGTTAAAACTCACTGATTAAGTTATACATAATTGAGTTTAATTAAACTCACTGAAATACTTAATGAGTTTTATTATAGTTGTGAGATTCATTTGTATGAGTTTTAAATTGAATTTTAGTGAGTTAGTTCAGTGAGTTTTAAATTAAATTTTAGTGAATTATAATTTCAGTGGCTTTTAATTTCAGTGAGTTTTATTTTAGTGAGTTATTTCATTGAGTTTTAGTTTCAGTTAGTTTTATTGAGTTTTAACTAAAATGAGTTTTAAATTTCAACAGTGAAAATTAATATGAGTTTTAATTCTCAAATTGATCAAAACTCACTGAGTTTTGAGATTTTCAGTGAGTCTTATACTTCAGTTAAAACTCAAAGTTGAGTTTTAAATTTTAGTTAGTTTTATTTAAAATTAAGTGAGTTTTATAATTTTATTGAATTTCTAGTGAGTTTTATAACTCACCTAAGTTTTAATCAACTTGAGAATTATCATTTGTGATATGAGCTCCTAATGTACTATTTTGAATTCTATACCGGTTCACAGTTGCATCGATTCTCAAAAGATATATGCAAGCTGTAAAACTATTTTATTTTGTTGACTTTTAGTAGTCGGATTGTACCATATCAAATCACCATTGGCTTTGCTTTCACTAGTTAAAGGACAATTAAAGTTAGCAAACTGTTTTGGTTCACATTTGGTTTGTCATACTCATACATAACTACAACTTCTTCAAACAATGGTTCACATCAAGAATATAAGTGAAAATGTACATAAAAGTAGGCTGTAAAATAATTATTTGGGCCCGGGGGATTGACTGCGCAAACTGCGATGATCCGAATCCGATCATTCCAAGTTAGTTACGTCCACATCAAAAAAGTATGTTGGTTGATCGTTTATGGAGAAAACAACATTAATGAAATGCAGTTTGAAAAAATAAAAACGCCAAGAAAGTCCACCGGTGCTAGATGCGAGAACACCAGCTTCAGGACGGGAGGATTGGGATTCTGAGCCCTACTCAGTCGACCATAATCATGCTTTTACCATATCCTGCCATTAGTAGTACAATGAAGAAACAGATGGTTTTATTGATTATATAATTTTCAGCATCATTAACTAAAATATTGTCTGCTCTGCAAAAATCGCAATACGCCATATTAAATACCACCGCTACACTGAAAACATCAATCATTTTACATCTACAAATGCTTACACCACAATAGGTTTTGGCCGTCACACTATATTGGTTCCATATAATAGCTGAACGCAACGATTAATGTTTCATAGGTATTTACAATAACTGTACAAACAAGTTAGTCGATAGAAAACATGCCAACCATCATGGTCGTTCTTGCATATGTTGAAAACTCACTGCCTCCTTCGTATCAAACCCCTTCTGCTAATAAATGATAAAACCCGATTAAATGCTACAAAATAGGAAATCAAATAATTCTATCCCAAGCAGAGAAGTATTTTTAAACATGTTTTCATGATTCTAAATTGCCATTATCAGTGACCATCTCAACCCATGTGTTCTCATAAGTGGGTCAGTTTCTGTCAACATATGATTGCTTTGTGGGTGCGGGTTTATTTAGGCATCAGGCATCGACAAACAAAATGATACTTAATTTAAGAAATATGTATTATTACATCAATCCATATATACTGAATTTAAACAAAATGATAATGATACTAATATATATGGAATGCTTGATACATTTGAGCTGTAAAGCTAATCGCTTGAATTAAAAACTCATTTAAAACTCACTATAAAAAGACTTGAATATATAGCTTGTTAAAACACAATAAGGATTTACAACTCACTATAGTTGAAGACTAACTTTTTATTAACTCACAGTTAGTTTTAAGCTGTTTTTAAGGAGTTTTAAATTTCAAGTAAGTGAAGTAACTAAAAACAGTAAACTCAAATTAAAAACAGTAGGGAGGGGTATCCCTCTTTTGAAAAAGAAAAATAAACACATTTATGGACTTTTGTTGGATAAAACTCTAGAAACTATATATATGCGTCTTTATTAATCAAACTAATAGGAGTAAAACACTATAATCAATGAGTTTTATTGTATTTAAAACTCACTTAGTTGTATAAAACTCATTGATTAAGTTACAAACTTCTGAGGATCCAAACTCACTACAAACTTGAATTAAACTCCCTACAAACTCACCATTAAGTTTTAAAACTCAATGTTAACTTTAAAACTCATCATCATTTCAAAATAGCAATTGTTGGTACATTTGATTGCAGTTAGTTTTAAAAACCAGTGAATATTGCAATGAGTTTAAAAACTTAACCTGTATTTAGATTGAACATATAACATACTTATATCAAAACAGAGGTGTAATTATATTAACATTACTAGGACCGTGTTTCTGTTTTACTATATAAAAAAAAGCTAATAAAAGATGGTACCTTCCATGGTTTCTAGGACCGTGTTTAAGGTTTATGGTTGTGATCGTGTTTACATGGATACCTGAAAAAACGGGAACAATATATTTTGATTGTAAACAATATATTTTTATCGTAATTATGTGCATCCAGGATAATCTCTGTGGCAGGAGTTTTGCAAAAATGGAGGTAGCTCAGAATATGCATAGTACATTCATTAAAAGGAAATAAAACGAGAGACGATTCAAAATTTGGATTAAGGTTGGGTCGTCTTGCAAACAGTTCTTTGTCGATACATAAAATTTACTACTAGATAAAGTGTTAATTATGATTACAATTTACAAGAACAATATCACTACAATTATAAAAATGAGTTTTAAGTAAAAAGAATTAGGTGTTTCAACTTGCTCAACCTAATTGGTCCATTCTCCTTTCAACCCATTTGAAATATAAAGTAACCCATTTTAACTAGATCATAACCAAATGATAAAAATAATTACCAATATTAGTTAAAGTTTTATATTCCTTCAAGTGTGAAAGATATTAATTTAAACTACCTTGTACCATTGACTCTGGTAGTTTAACCCTCTAGATCTGCCATTTTCTTAGATAAATCCAGCTCAATTATCTATAAATATCAAAAAATGCACAATTAACATATAATTTCTCTTTATAGGCAGGCACACAAACATAAATGAAGGCAATTTATTATAAGTTTTATCATTAATAAAAGTTTCTGAACAGCGGCATATGTACTCTTGACTACTACAGGTAAGGCTATTGCAAGAGCAGTATGAGATTTTTCAGTTATTTCTGATGATCCAGTTTCTTCAGGTCTCATAGCATGGCTACAATTCCTTGAATATAGAGATAATTCACACATAGTGGATAAACAATCTTTAACTAGGGTCTTGTAGGTTATCTCCTGTGATACACCTAAACTTATGAATGCATATAGCAATAACTGATTTCACATAGGTTTTTGAGAAATGATAATGCATATAGCATAACAATTCGGTTTAGCAGAAAGCAATTTGGGTAAGAATTAATGAATTATACCAGGCGACAAAATACATAATGAATTTTGATCATTTAAAATAACAAATTAAGGAGTTTAATTGCGCCGATCAAACTACCTGTGTTTAAACCCTAGATACATAATCTGCATAACACAGCAGGATCTTTTGAATAATAAACATATAGAAAGAAACAATTGAACATAGTAGAATCATATAAATGAATAAGGTAGAATCATATAGAAATTTTGGTATAGGTAAAACATCAGTGAAACTTACTGAGAAAGGTTCGATAATGGGGAGAAACTTTGATGTAAATGCCTCAATATTATCTTCGAAGATGAGCAATCCAGATGGACACTGAAGATCGAACGTAGAAGATGATCGAGCAATCCAGGGAGGAATCGAACGTCGAAGATGAGTAATCCAGGGATTGAAGTAACTGTCACGCACACGAGCACCGTTAGTGCTAAGATCCAGATCACAAGGTTGATTTGTGGTGGAATATGTAAGAACTTGGTGGCTGGGCTAATTGCAAGATTGTGCCATAGTATTGCCTGGCTGCTCAAACCTAAGCATATCCCAAAACAACCAATCGGAAATCGAAGCAAAAAGGGCCATTTTTTGTCTTTAGGTAGAAGGATGTCTTCAGTATCCTTCAAAATTAATAGAGGCCGGGGATTAATAGTTATGATCGACAGAAATTATAAGGACTAATTAGTAAGTAAAAGTACCTTGACTTGATCAAGTTCAGGTCCAGTAAGAGCAGCAAAATATCTACCAGCAGGAACACTTTTATTAACAGATTCATCAAGAAGCCCAACACCTTGATCATCATCCTCACCATTGGTACCATTCTTCTGAAACTGATCAAACCCACTCTCTTTTCTCAATGGCAACATGAAAGAGTTCTGTTTTCCAAGTGTCGATTTCGTTCTGAACAAATTAAAATCACCTCTCTTGCCAATATTTGAGTCAATCCCATGATGATGAGACGAACCAAAACCGCCAAAACTCCTGCCACTTCTTGGAAGCGATTTGATCTCATTATGACGTGCTTTGGTAAGCTTTGAGACACCTGTTTCTAATGAAACCTGCCTGCTGAAACTAGTCATGTTTCTTTTACCTTCTCGAAACTTCATCATTGGTGGTCGGTATAACCGTTTCTCCGGTGGTTTTTCAGCCATTTTGTTATTATTACTATCAGCTTGTCTTCCCCCCTCATCCTCCTCCTCCTCCTCTTCCTCTTCTTCGTGAACTACTTCATGGATATCGACAAAATGGATATTATTTGTTTGGTTTTGCGAATTATTTCGCTCCTTAACCATTATTTCTTGCTGCTTCAAACTCTAATCAAAAGACACTTTTAATTACCAGCTATATGTGTGTGTGCAAGTCTTCCTTCTTTTCTTAAGTAGTGTTTCATGCAGGCAGGCTGTTTACTAATTGTTTTATAGTATAGATATATACAATTAGCTACCAAGCGCACGGGTTTTAAAGGTGTGCTAGCTAGCTAGCTTTCACATGCAGCATGCAATGGGCGGGTTGATACTCTGGTCACGAGAAGTGATTGATCTTAATTTGTGGTCAGTGTTAATTTGGTGGTTGTACGTTTTAATGGAGAGGTTGGGCAGCTTGGCTTTTTGAAGGGGGTGTCTCGTGACCCCGAGCACCTTAGTCAACAATTAATTTTCTTTCTTTACTTTTAGTACGTGGCCAGCCGGTCAAAACGCATTTCTTAGAGGCACCGCCCCTTTTTTGGAAGGCGCCGACTATACGTGACATATAGAAGCATTGTAACAAATTGGCCTAAGTTTCGTGTCTTATCCGTCACATACGGATCTAAACGTAACGTATAAATCTGAATCTTGGAGTCAGTGCTTCAGAGGAATGTCAAACGTACGGGTTTTTGAGTTGAGAATTAAAAGTGAGGATTTAGGGTTTGGCTGATTAAGATCCCTCACGTATAGGCCTATACGTGAAGGATATGTTTAAATATATTTTTAGTACCATTATGGTGAACTAGATTCGGTGCAAAGCCGTTAGAACCGGTTAAACCGGTGCATTCTAGAACTAGATAAACCCATTGTATAGCAATGTCATCGGTTCCGGTTCTTAATTTTTTGTTTAAACGCTTCCAGGTCGGTTACGGTTTTATGGTCGCTCTCTCTCACAATCTATTTCATTACATTTCATATATGTTTGAACGCTTTCAGATGGTTCATGAGAAATGACCAAAATACCTCTGGGTTACAATTTAGCAACATCATATCTCCTCTTCTTATGGTTAGTCTTGAAGCAAATCTTTCTTAGCTTCTTTGTTCTTTTGATAATATTTACATTTACGTTCATATCCACACGTTTAAATCTTCGTCAATGGGGTCGAAATATGAAAACCCTGAATCAGAAAAATAATATCGGTCTTTTAAAAGTGATGAAACTCGGTTAATATCGATTAATATTTACATTTACGTTCATATGTTTTTGTTTTATTATAAAACTAGTTTTTTTATATAGACAATTTGTATTATGTAATAAGAATAATAATAATAATTTTTATTATTATTAGTATAAGCATGTGTTTTAAAACTAAAATGAAGACTTGTTAACCTTATTAAAAGTATTTTATACCCGTTTATCCAATTAGATATACCCGTTTACCCAACTAAATACCCTAAATGATTTTTTATATTTAATTAAAATATACACACTATTTATTTGAAAGGCCTTATTTAAATTATATTGTATATCATATTTAATATTTAATATTTGATTTTTATCTTTATTAGTTGAAATATATTAGACTATTTAGTTTAATTTATGTAAATATATACTCTATATTATGACTAATAAATTTTTAGTTGTATATTTAATTTCAATAAATTTTTCTTGGTTCTATTTATGTAAAAGTTTATTTTTACCAATACCTATATTATGTAAATATATTAAATACAAGACTAAACTTCACTTTTGGTCCCCAAGGTTTGCACTTTTTAACACTTTTAATTCAATTTATGAAATTATAACATTTCAGGGCCTGAGGTTTGATTATTTTCTTAATTTTGGTCACTTTTTAAATTTACATCCAAATTAATGGTTGAAATCAGTCAAATAGGATGAAAATTGAAAAAGTGACTAAAATTGAGAAAATAATAAAACCTCAGGCCCTGAAATGTTATAATTTCATAAATTGGATTAAAAGTGTTAAAATGTGCAAACCTTGGGGACCAAAAGTGAAGTTTACTCTAAATACACTAGTTTAATTTTTTAAAAATTTTAAATATATACTCTATATTTTGACTAATAAATTTTTACCAATACCTATATTATGACTAAAAAATTTTCTATAATAATTTTTTTTATCAATTTAAATATATACTCTATATTTTTTAATAAATTTTTATTAGTTATATTTATGTAAAAGTTTATTTTTACGAATATCTATATAATGAGTAACAATAAACTGATAACAATCATCATTTTTATATCAAAATGTCTATAATTATACCTTATTTACACATAAATAAATCACGTCACGTACTCATTTTTGAATTCCCAGCTTTTTTGGGTTTTTGTAGACCGTAACCTATAACTCACGTATAGATCTATACGTGACACTTAAGTTCCTATACCTCACGTATAGAACTATACGTGACTTTTAGAACAAGTGTATTTTAAATTTCATGTGGCATCCTTATTGTTGGGTTTTGCTAATGGTAATAGGGTTATCGGGTAGTAATTTTTATTTTACTAAAACCCGATTATTAACTATAATTTACCAGATATAGTTTAGTTGATTAAACCAGTTAATAAAATCTGAGTAGCAGAAGCAATAATAATAAAACATATTACTAAATTTAACATTCATAAAATATACAGCAAGATCAAAATCACCAAACCACGCAAACACTAGATAACTTTTAATTCCATAAACAATGAATCAGATATAATTGTGATAGTGAGTATAACAACTATATCTAAACATTATAACAATAATATATCTGAACTAAACTACAGATTAGATATAACTTGGCATTAAGTCGAACAACTGTTCGAGATACCGAGGTTCAACAAGAAGATGCTAATGTCGAAAACTTACTAAAGAAAATCAATATTGGGTTGATCAAATGATCACAATAGAAAAAGACACAAAAAATCTAGGCGGTTAAACGGTGGCGTGAGTCGGTGATGGAGCGGAGGCGCAGCGGCGGCAGTACGGTGGTCGACGCACGGTTTGCGCCCGGGAGGCGGTGTGCGACCGTGAACCCCGTGTACGGTCGAGAACCGGGTGTGCGACTTGGAAGTCAACGTGTGACCGAAAACGCGAGCTTAACTCGGGTGGTTGGCGGCGAACTGAGGTGGTCACCGGAGAAGGTTGCGACGACGGGGAGAAACCGGAAGGCGGCGGATGACAGTGTCACACCCTAACCGACAACGGAATACGTCGGGGCGCAATGATTGTCCAGATGCACACAATACTAATTAAATATTGGGATATTCTTAATTGTCCATTTCATAGCATTAGAATATTACATGATAATTCAATATAATCAAATGATTAATCACAGATTAACTTGATTAATTTAGGTCTCACTAAGTCCACATGCATCCTAATGTGTCATCAACGCGATCAACAACATCAACAGTAAAGCCTGCAACATGTACAAAATAAAGTCAACTACGAATAGTTGGTGAGTAAACATATGTGAACGTACAATATAGATTTAAAACATACGATTCAATGTGTTAAGTGTAAACAGATATGATAAACATGAAATGAATAAAAGCACATAATAGGCGACACACTCAAGCCCTCGATTTTAGGCTTTCAAACACAAGGTGCCACACGCAAGGCAAGCCAAGTGGGTTGCCATACCAATAGATCTATTATTGTAACCCCGGCTCACCGAGTTAATGAGATGCGTCAAATCGTTCCATCGTTCCACCGTTCCACTGTTCCATTGTTCCATTGTTCCATCATTCAATCATTCCATCACAATAATCCACACAAGTTTAACAACACAAGTATATACATAACAATCACTGCGATCGCATTTAGTTTTAGAATAAAGCATAAAGAGTTGCACCCCCAAAAAGTAAAAGAAAAGGGGCTATGGAGACACACTTTGAAAGAATGACACCACGAAACGATTAG
>JBCNJP010000589.1:12500-25935 GCA_039602395.1 Deinandra increscens subsp. villosa
ACCTGGAACACAACCAAGACATTAGTCATTATGAAACATTGCAAGGATTCATCATTTCACATGGTTACTCTGAATTATTTCAAAAGGCTTATCTTGTGAGTAAACTTCAAAACTCTTATTAAACGTTCATAAATAAGCTTATATATGAATATGAATCTCTTGAGTACGTGACACACGACACAGGTACCGATGTGCTCTTCAATTTGGTCTTGCAATGCGGAACAAGTTATGAGTTTCTCTGCTTTCTCCGTTCTGTCGTGCTTATACAACCACCATAACATTCAGGTACAACTCTCTAAAAAACAACACAATGTGTCTATATATAGTCTATTTTAGAAGAGGGAAATTGACTAAGAAGAGCTTTAGAAACGGATCATGTGCAAAGGGATATAATACTCGATGACCATGTGAAATCTTGAGCAAACTAATTAGTATGTTGTATTTCATCAATGATCAAAACAGGTATATATACAGACGGAAAATTGGAATTAAATAATCCAAGTTATTGGGTATTGTGGTTTTTTTTTCCCTTTTATTTTTAAATATAACGAGTTAACGTCTAAGTGTCGTAATTATTGTATATTTAATTTTTTTTCCAAGTAATATTAGTAATTAAAATCATTTTTACAATTAATGTGTAAACTTGGATTTTTTTTCTAAAACATTACAATTAATGTCTCGGTCATAATAATAACTTTTAAATAAACGAAACATCACATTGATTGATTATTATAAACAAAAAATGTAAGAATATATAAAGAAATCTCCTTTTAAATATAAAGGATTTTAAAAAAATTAAAAAAAAAAAAAAAAAGTTTTTTTTTCAAAATCCCGTTTTTCCTGCGAGGCTGTCGCCGGCGACCGCCGTTCTCGCCGGAGAAGCCCTCAAACTTCATTAATCGACCGTTTTTGCTCAATATTATTGTCCCAACGTTCGTTTTCTCAATCAAATGGTCATTAAAGACTCAAAACCGACGTTTAATCTCGTTTTAATCATCATAAATCGTCATCAAATCGAACTTTTAAGGCCGAATTAACCCGTTTTCGTTGCGTATCCGAGCCTATAAATTGTTCCTCGACCCTCCTTAGGCTTTGGCGCATCGAAACACATCAAAAAAACCGACCTGAAATCGTCCCTGTAGTGTATTCCCGTCGCCGCCACCGTCGAGCTCCGGCTAACCCGCCGTTCTTCGCTATTCCGGTCACCTCGAGGTATGTACTTACACCATTTTGTTCGGTTTCCATCACTGATCGAAAGCCCCATGTTAATTTCGTATTCCATTCACGTTTTAAAGATCGATTTGGAGGTACAAGAACTAGGGTTTTCGGGTGGGTGTTTTGAGGAAGAAGATGAACTGCACATATATGTTTTAAATTTATCAATCGGATATTAAACAGAATGAGCGCCTAGCCCAGCTGGTTTGGGCGTTGGCTAGGGAACATGAAGGTCACGGGTTCGAGACCCGTAGACCGTTTTTAGTTATTTTTTTTTCTTCTTTTCTTCATTTTCTTTGTTCTAAACACTTGAAACCTCCTAAAACAACATAATTAAACTAGAAAATACTTATTTAGAGCTAGAAATGTAAAAGTCATTGTTCTATGTCCAAACTTTTATAAATTTATAAAAACTTTATTTAAACACATTTAATTTCTTTAAGAAACATTTATTCGATCTCCACTTTAACCAATTCATTATTTTATAAGGTAATTTATTTACTTAATTCATTTATTTAGTTATTAATACAATTATTTCGTCACTACAAACTTTTCTAAAAACAATTGTAGTAATATCATTTATCAGTTTTCTTTCTTTCGTTTAACTGTTAATACTTTAATTATTCAAATTGGTTCAATTCTAATCTATAAACAAAATAGTTGTTGACCATCAAAAGTTCAAATCAATTTGAATGCATCTTCTTCAAATCTTCGAACCCATCAAAACCCTAGATATTCTACAAATCTTCCTCGTAAGGTTAGGTTAATCAACTCGTTATTCGTTTAGGACATCTTCGTACTTGCATCATTCTCGTTTCGTCAAGCTAGTGAATCAAGCAATCTAAGGTGAGTTCATAGCCCCCTTTTACTTAAATTTTTCTAAACCATTTCGGGGTGGAAAACACGCACAAACCTTATTGTTATCATTTTATTCTTAAACATACCATCTATTTTAGAATGAGTATTATTGTGAAACGTAAATCATTATTTATTAATATGCAAAGTCAAGCGTTGTTAAATAGATGTGGATGTGTGCATTTATGCTATGTTGTGTGAAAGTATTCTTTGCGTGCTCAACGTTGTATGCAATCATGAATCTTTATGCTTAAGGCTCCGGAGCATTAAACGTGAGGTTCTTGCGAAGAGCTGAACATTGACGACGCTGAGGCTCTTGCAAGGAACTGAGCGTTTCACACGTGAGGTTATCGTGAAGAGCTGAACATTGATGACGCTGAGGCTCTTGCGAGAAACTGAACGTCGTCCCAACGCTGAGATTCCTTTGAGAGGAATCGAACACGCGGACAATCATTCAAGTTTTTTTTGTGAATTCAAGCTAGTTGTGTGATTTGTGTTAATTGTGAGTTTCGTGTTAATTATTGTGTTATTTATTTAACATGTATGACTTTGCCAACCCATATTAAATGACATTTATCAAACGTTCCAATAAATTATTGCTATTAAAACCTATGACTCACCAACTATGTATGTAGTTGACCCTTTTTGCGTGTTTTTCAGGTATTGTATATCAGGCTGTAGTGAAGCTAGGAGCTTGAAGATCTAGTTAGGACTTATGTAACATTTAAGTCTTCAATGCCTGGTAATAGACGTTAAGCTTTGAGTTAATAATAAAATATGATTTCCTTTTTATATCCTTGTGCTTCTATACTCTTTTCGTGACACCTCGATGTTTCCGCCATCGGTTGGGGTGTTACAGAATTGGTATCAGAGCCTTGGTTATAGGGAATTAGGTTATTAGAAAACAATAATCTAGACTATAACCTTAGGGGCCTAAATTAATAAACCCTATTCTTGACCTAGGTATTTGAATTCTCTTGTCTGAACCCCTTTCTCGTCAACTTTTATCGTGGCATGGACAACTCATATCGTCGACACATTCTTTTGGGCTCCATCTTGGGAATTCAGATTCTCACCTTTGAATACTCTCGTCAAAACACCGAGTTCGCGTAATGGTTTTCGGGGGCTGTATGTAATCTGGAAGGGTGGTTATCTCTTCGAAAGGTTCTGGCTAAGGTAAGACCTGGTATTTAAGTAGTCCTAGTGACTCACCTCTCTTACCTGGGAGATCTTTCGGGGAGATGACACTTATCGGCTAAAACATGCAGTTCAAGTAAAAATCGTGAAACAGACTCCGAGTTATGATCAGTCAGCGACGTTATTCTAATGTTTAACCATTAATAACGTCATTCTATAATTATCTTATGATTTTCATATCTAAGTCGAATCTTTTGTTTCCTGAAGATGGATCCCACCGCATTGGCCACTATCATCACCGAGCAAATGGCTACTATTCTCCCCAACATGGTCAACCAGCTTAACGAAACCGTACGAACTCGAGCTTTGGTAGAAACTAACACCAGTAGAGATGGTTCCAACCCTGGGGGAGTCGAAAGCTCCTTTAAACTGTTTGTGTCCTCTAAGCCCACTGAATTTGCTGGAACCGAGGGAGCAACCGGTTTCCTTCAATGGTTCGAGAAAACGGAAGCTATGCTAAGCATGTGCAACTGTCCTGAAGCTCAGTGGGTCAAGTATGCCTCAAGTACTTTCAAAAAGGGAGCTTTAACTTGGTGGAATACACAAATGAGAGCCAAGACTCGCGAGGTTCTTCATGCTTTAACTTGGGATGCATTCAAGGCTTTGTTAACTGAAGAGTACTGTCCAAGGTCAGAAATGAGGAAATTAGAAACTGAATTCAGAGGTCTCACCATGAAAGGAGCTGATCATCTCGGTTTTACAAACCGATTCCAAGAACTCTCCTTGTTTGTTCCTCATTTGGTGACTCCTGAACAAACCGCGATCGATTGCTACATCGATGCTCTTCCTGAAGCAATGCGTATAGTCATGATATCTGTGAATCCTACAACCTTGTCAGCTGCTATTAAGTTAGCTGGATCTCTAACGGCTGAAATGGTCAAGACTGGAGTACTGAAGAAGGAACCCAACAAAGGTTATGATGACTGTGAAACAAATTTAAGCAAGAGTGACTCCAACAACAAGAAAAGAAAAAGGGATACACAAAGTTATGCAATGGTTACCCCTGCTGTCCCCTTGAATGTTGTGGCTCCAACCAATGCCATAACCGCCAGACCAAACTATAAGGGTCCTAACCCTGTATGCACCACCTGCAGCTATCACCATTCCCCTAGCGCGCAATGTCGCAAGTGCTCTAATTGTGGGAGGTTTGGACATTGGGCTAAAGCATGTAGGACTGTTCCATCAGGAACCAACCAACCCCCAACAGCAGGACCTGCTCCAATCAACACCAATCGTACATGCTATCAATGCGGGAGTCCTAATCACTTCAGGAACCAATGTCCCGAATTGGTTAACAACAATCAAGCCACCCGAGGTCGAGTTTTTATGCTAGGGGCACCTGAAGCTTGTCAAGACCCAAACGCCATTACGTCAAGCGTTGATAGTTGAATACCTTCGACTGTGAACTTGTTCGAGTTATTCACAAACATCGACAACTGATCTACTTACATACGTCATATTAGCCAATTATCCATGAATAATTGTTAGAATGATTTCTCATATACTTTGTTAAGTTTAATTTTGCCTTGTCAATTGACTTTTGCCATAAATAAAGCTTGGGTTCTTATGTTCACTATCAGTTTGATCATACATGAACGTGGTTAGATTAATTATGTATTTTATTAGCATGATTCTATGACGCTAGATAAACTTTGTGTGAACATTGTTAGTTCGATTATCCACTGATGGAACATTAATACTTGATTCTTCTATGGTGAACTATGTGTGCCCTGTGACCCATACACAACAAGATGAACTATGCAGACCATGCGACGAACCGAGTAATTACGGGTGCACACGTAATTATAAATTTCGACGCATGGAAATCATGGTACATCCTGCCGTGTGTCATAACATTGAACCTATCATGATTTAGAGCGACGAAATGGACGTTACTTGAAAAGGGCATGGTGGATACGCCGATGGTACATCCTATATATAAGTGCTTCTATCGAGTTAGCAAAAGTATCGTCCTTTGGATCATGAGAAGTTTAGTGTTAATTTGGACATTGACCTATTATTTGATGAGAATTCTTGAGCAAAACTTTATGCATTTTATGTCACAAGCCCTTATTATTTTTTTGTGACACAGTTTTCAATCGTTATGATATTTATGATATCCCTTGACCACACCAAGCTGGTCGTCAATGTTTATTTAACACAATAAGCGTTCTAGTGATGTTTTCTATCTTGGAGAAAACCAACCCTTATGTATGTAAACTCTCTCAACCATCCTTAAGTGAACTAATTGTCTGTTATCAATCGATCTCAATTTTAAGACACATCGCAATTCCTTGTGCGATAAGCGATCATTGGTGACTCATTCGATAGGTCTATCACATCAAATCTTATCCTCCATGTCACTCTCAGCTCCTCAGTATAAGCCTTAACTGCTACACTTCGATTCTTCTCCATACTTACTGTTTTACGCCACAGTTTCCAACTTTTCCTTGCATAAATTTCGGGACGAAATTTCTCTAAGTAGGGGAGACTGTAACAATCTCGTTTTTTTTTCCCTTTTATTGTTTAAATATAACGAGTTAACGTCTAAGTGTCGTAATTATTGTATATTTAATTTTTTTTCCAAGTAATATTAGTAATTAAAATCATTTTTACAATTAATGTGTAAACTTGGATTTTTTTTCTAAAACATTACAATTAATGTCTCGGTCATAATAATAACTTTTAAATAAACGAAACATCACATTGATTGATTATTATAAACAAAAAATGTAAGAATATATAAAGAAATCTCCTTTTAAATATAAAGGATTTTAAAAAAATTAAAAAAAAAAAAAAAAAAAGTTTTTTTTTCAAAATCCCGTTTTTCCTGCGAGGCTGTCGCCGGCGACCGCCGTTCTCGCCGGAGAAGCCCTCAAACTTCATTAATCGACCGTTTTTGCTCAATATTTTTGTCCCAACGTTCGTTTTCTCAATCAAATGGTCATTAAAGACTCAAAACCGACGTTTAATCTCGTTTTAATCATCATAAATCATCATCAAATCGAACTTTTAAGGCCGAATTAACCCGTTTTCGTTGCGTATCCGAGCCTATAAATTGTTCCTCGACCCTCCTTAGGCTTTGGCGCATCGAAACACATCAAAAAAACCGACCTGAAATCGTCCCTGTAGTGTATTCCCGTCGCCGCCACCGTCGAGCTCCGGCTAACCCGCCGTTCTTCGCTATTCCGGTCACCTCGAGGTATGTACTTACACCATTTTGTTCGGTTTCCATCACTGATCGAAAGCCCCATGTTAATTTCGTATTCCATTCACGTTTTAAAGATCGATTTGGAGGTACAAGAACTAGGGTTTTCGGGTGGGTGTTTTGAGGAAGAAGATGAACTGCACATATATGTTTTAAATTTATCAATCGGATATTAAACAGAATGAGCGCCTAGCCCAGCTGGTTTGGGCGTTGGCTAGGGAACATGAAGGTCACGGGTTCGAGACCCGTAGACCGTTTTTAGTTATTTTTTTTTCTTCTTTTCTTCATTTTCTTTGTTCTAAACACTTGAAACCTCCTAAAACAACATAATTAAACTAGAAAATACTTATTTAGAGCTAGAAATGTAAAAGTCATTGTTCTATGTCCAAACTTTTATAAATTTATAAAAACTTTATTTAAACACATTTAATTTCTTTAAGAAACATTTATTCGATCTCCACTTTAACCAATTCATTATTTTATAAGGTAATTTATTTACTTAATTCATTTATTTAGTTATTAATACAATTATTTCGTCACTACAAACTTTTCTAAAAACAATTGTAGTAATATCATTTATCAGTTTTCTTTCTTTCGTTTAACTGTTAATACTTTAATTATTCAAATTGGTTCAATTCTAATCTATAAACAAAATAGTTGTTGACCATCAAAAGTTCAAATCAATTTGAATGCATCTTCTTCAAATCTTCGAACCCATCAAAACCCTAGATATTCTACAAATCTTCCTCGTAACGTTAGGTTAATCAACTCGTTATTCGTTTAGGACATCTTCGTACTTGCATCGTTCTCGTTTCGTCAAGCTAGTGAATCAAGCAATCTAAGGTGAGTTCATAGCCCCCTTTTACTTAAATTTTTCTAAACCATTTCGGGGTGGAAAACACGCACAAACCTTATTGTTATCATTTTATTCTTAAACATACCATCTATTTTAGAATGAGTATTATTGTGAAACGTAAATCATTATTTATTAATATGCAAAGTCAAGCGTTGTTAAATAGATGTGGATGTGTGCATTTATGCTATGTTGTGTGAAAGTATTCTTTGCGTGCTCAACGTTGTATGCAATCATGAATCTTTATGCTTAAGGCTCCGGAGCATTAAACGTGAGGTTCTTGCGAAGAGCTGAACATTGACGACGCTGAGGCTCTTGCAAGGAACTGAGCGTTTCACACGTGAGGTTATCGTGAAGAGCTGAACATTGATGACGCTGAGGCTCTTGCGAGAAACTGAACGTCGTCCCAACGCTGAGATTCCTTTGAGAGGAATCGAACACGCGGACAATCATTCAAGTTTTTTTTGTGAATTCAAGCTAGTTGTGTGATTTGTGTTAATTGTGAGTTTCGTGTTAATTATTGTGTTATTTATTTAACATGTATGACTTTGCCAACCCATATTAAATGACATTTATCAAACGTTCCAATAAATTATTGCTATTAAAACCTATGACTCACCAACTATGTATGTAGTTGACCCTTTTTGCGTGTTTTTCAGGTATTGTATATCAGGCTGTAGTGAAGCTAGGAGCTTGAAGATCTAGTTAGGACTTATGTAACATTTAAGTCTTCAATGCCTGGTAATAGACGTTAAGCTTTGAGTTAATAATAAAATATGATTTCCTTTTTATATCCTTGTGCTTCTATACTCTTTTCGTGACACCTCGATGTTTCCGCCATCGGTTGGGGTGTTACAGAATTGGTATCAGAGCCTTGGTTATAGGGAATTAGGTTATTAGAAAACAATAATCTAGACTATAACCTTAGGGGCCTAAATTAATAAACCCTATTCTTGACCTAGGTATTTGAATTCTCTTGTCTGAACCCCTTTCTCGTCAACTTTTATCGTGGCATGGACAACTCATATCGTCGACACATTCTTTTGGGCTCCATCTTGGGAATTCAGATTCTCACCTTTGAATACTCTCGTCAAAACACCGAGTTCGCGTAATGGTTTTCGGGGGCTGTATGTAATCTGGAAGGGTGGTTATCCCTTCGAAAGGTTCTGGCTAAGGTAAGACCTGGTATTTAAGTAGTCCTAGTGACTCACCTCTCTTACCTGGGAGATCTTTCGGGGAGATGACACTTATCGGCTAAAACATGCAGTTCAAGTAAAAATCGTGAAACAGACTCCGAGTTATGATCAGTCAGCGACGTTATTCTAATGTTTAACCATTAATAACGTCATTCTATAATTATCTTATGATTTTCATATCTAAGTCGAATCTTTTGTTTCCTGAAGATGGATCCCACCGCATTGGCCACTATCATCACCGAGCAAATGGCTACTATTCTCCCCAACATGGTCAACCAGCTTAACGAAACCGTACGAACTCGAGCTTTGGTAGAAACTAACACCAGTAGAGATGGTTCCAACCCTGGGGGAGTCGAAAGCTCCTTTAAACTGTTTGTGTCCTCTAAGCCCACTGAATTTGCTGGAACCGAGGGAGCAACCGGTTTCCTTCAATGGTTCGAGAAAACGGAAGCTATGCTAAGCATGTGCAACTGTCCTGAAGCTCAGTGGGTCAAGTATGCCTCAAGTACTTTCAAAAAGGGAGCTTTAACTTGGTGGAATACACAAATGAGAGCCAAGACTCGCGAGGTTCTTCATGCTTTAACTTGGGATGCATTCAAGGCTTTGTTAACTGAAGAGTACTGTCCAAGGTCAGAAATGAGGAAATTAGAAACTGAATTCAGAGGTCTCACCATGAAAGGAGCTGATCATCTCGGTTTTACAAACCGATTCCAAGAACTCTCCTTGTTTGTTCCTCATTTGGTGACTCCTGAACAAACCGCGATCGATTGCTACATCGATGCTCTTCCTGAAGCAATGCGTATAGTCATGATATCTGTGAATCCTACAACCTTGTCAGCTGCTATTAAGTTAGCTGGATCTCTAACGGCTGAAATGGTCAAGACTGGAGTACTGAAGAAGGAACCCAACAAAGGTTATGATGACTGTGAAACAAATTTAAGCAAGAGTGACTCCAACAACAAGAAAAGAAAAAGGGATACACAAAGTTATGCAATGGTTACCCCTGCTGTCCCCTTGAATGTTGTGGCTCCAACCAATGCCATAACCGCCAGACCAAACTATAAGGGTCCTAACCCTGTATGCACCACCTGCAGCTATCACCATTCCCCTAGCGCGCAATGTCGCAAGTGCTCTAATTGTGGGAGGTTTGGACATTGGGCTAAAGCATGTAGGACTGTTCCATCAGGAACCAACCAACCCCCAACAGCAGGACCTGCTCCAATCAACACCAATCGTACATGCTATCAATGCGGGAGTCCTAATCACTTCAGGAACCAATGTCCCGAATTGGTTAACAACAATCAAGCCACCCGAGGTCGAGTTTTTATGCTAGGGGCACCTGAAGCTTGTCAAGACCCAAACGCCATTACGTCAAGCGTTGATAGTTGAATACCTTCGACTGTGAACTTGTTCGAGTTATTCACAAACATCGACAACTGATCTACTTACATACGTCATATTAGCCAATTATCCATGAATAATTGTTAGAATGATTTCTCATATACTTTGTTAAGTTTAATTTTGCCTTGTCAATTGACTTTTGCCATAAATAAAGCTTGGGTTCTTATGTTCACTATCAGTTTGATCATACATGAACGTGGTTAGATTAATTATGTATTTTATTAGCATGATTCTATGACGCTAGATAAACTTTGTGTGAACATTGTTAGTTCGATTATCCACTGATGGAACATTAATACTTGATTCTTCTATGGTGAACTATGTGTGCCCTGTGACCCATACACAACAAGATGAACTATGCAGACCATGCGACGAACCGAGTAATTACGGGTGCACACGTAATTATAAATTTCGACGCATGGAAATCATGGTACATCCTGCCGTGTGTCATAACATTGAACCTATCATGATTTAGAGCGACGAAATGGACGTTACTTGAAAAGGGCATGGTGGATACGCCGATGGTACATCCTATATATAAGTGCTTCTATCGAGTTAGCGAAAGTATCGTCCTTTGGATCATGAGAAGTTTAGTGTTAATTTGGACATTGACCTATTATTTGATGAGAATTCTTGAGCAAAACTTTATGCATTTTATGTCACAAGCCCTTATTATTTTTTTGTGACACAGTTTTCAATCGTTATGATATTTATGATATCCCTTGACCACACCAAGCTGGTCGTCAATGTTTATTTAACACAATAAGCGTTCTAGTGATGTTTTCTATCTTGGAGAAAACCAACCCTTATGTATGTAAACTCTCTCAACCATCCTTAAGTGAACTAATTGTCTGTTATCAATCGATCTCAATTTTAAGACACATCGCAATTCCTTGTGCGATAAGCGATCATTGGTGACTCATTCGATAGGTCTATCACATCAAATCTTATCCTCCATGTCACTCTCAGCTCCTCAGTATAAGCCTTAACTGCTACACTTCGATTCTTCTCCATACTTACTGTTTTACGCCACAGTTTCCAACTTTTCCTTGCATAAATTTCGGGACGAAATTTCTCTAAGTAGGGGAGACTGTAACAATCTCGTTTTTTTTTCCCTTTTATTGTTTAAATATAACGAGTTAACGTCTAAGTGTCGTAATTATTGTATATTTAATTTTTTTTCCAAGTAATATTAGTAATTAAAATCATTTTTACAATTAATGTGTAAACTTGGATTTTTTTTCTAAAACATTACAATTAATGTCTCGGTCATAATAATAACTTTTAAATAAACGAAACATCACATTGATTGATTATTATAAACAAAAAATGTAAGAATATATAAAGAAATCTCCTTTTAAATATAAAGGATTTTAAAAAAATTAAAAAAAAAAAAAAAAAAGTTTTTTTTTCAAAATCCCGTTTTTCCTGCGAGGCTGTCGCCGGCGACCGCCGTTCTCGCCGGAGAAGCCCTCAAACTTCATTAATCGACCGTTTTTGCTCAATATTTTTGTCCCAACGTTCGTTTTCTCAATCAAATGGTCATTAAAGACTCAAAACCGACGTTTAATCTCGTTTTAATCATCATAAATCATCATCAAATCGAACTTTTAAGGCCGAATTAACCCGTTTTCGTTGCGTATCCGAGCCTATAAATTGTTCCTCGACCCTCCTTAGGCTTTGGCGCATCGAAACACATCAAAAAAACCGACCTGAAATCGTCCCTGTAGTGTATTCCCGTCGCCGCCACCGTCGAGCTCCGGCTAACCCGCCGTTCTTCGCTATTCCGGTCACCTCGAGGTATGTACTTACACCATTTTGTTCGGTTTCCATCACTGATCGAAAGCCCCATGTTAATTTCGTATTCCATTCACGTTTTAAAGATCGATTTGGAGGTACAAGAACTAGGGTTTTCGGGTGGGTGTTTTGAGGAAGAAGATGAACTGCACATATATGTTTTAAATTTATCAATCGGATATTAAACAGAATGAGCGCCTAGCCCAGCTGGTTTGGGCGTTGGCTAGGGAACATGAAGGTCACGGGTTCGAGACCCGTAGACCGTTTTTAGTTATTTTTTTTTCTTCTTTTCTTCATTTTCTTTGTTCTAAACACTTGAAACCTCCTAAAACAACATAATTAAACTAGAAAATACTTATTTAGAGCTAGAAATGTAAAAGTCATTGTTCTATGTCCAAACTTTTATAAATTTATAAAAACTTTATTTAAACACATTTAATTTCTTTAAGAAACATTTATTCGATCTCCACTTTAACCAATTCATTATTTTATAAGGTAATTTATTTACTTAATTCATTTATTTAGTTATTAATACAATTATTTCGTCACTACAAACTTTTCTAAAAACAATTGTAGTAATATCATTTATCAGTTTTCTTTCTTTCGTTTAACTGTTAATACTTTAATTATTCAAATTGGTTCAATTCTAATCTATAAACAAAATAGTTGTTGACCATCAAAAGTTCAAATCAATTTGAATGCATCTTCTTCAAATCTTCGAACCCATCAAAACCCTAGATATTCTACAAATCTTCCTCGTAACGTTAGGTTAATCAACTCGTTATTCGTTTAGGACATCTTCGTACTTGCATCGTTCTCGTTTCGTCAAGCTAGTGAATCAAGCAATCTAAGGTGAGTTCATAGCCCCCTTTTACTTAAATTTTTCTAAACCATTTCGGGGTGGAAAACACGCACAAACCTTATTGTTATCATTTTATTCTTAAACATACCATCTATTTTAGAATGAGTATTATTGTGAAACGTAAATCATTATTTATTAATATGCAAAGTCAAGCGTTGTTAAATAGATGTGGATGTGTGCATTTATGCTATGTTGTGTGAAAGTATTCTTTGCGTGCTCAACGTTGTATGCAATCATGAATCTTTATGCTTAAGGCTCCGGAGCATTAAACGTGAGGTTCTTGCGAAGAGCTGAACATTGACGACGCTGAGGCTCTTGCAAGGAACTGAGCGTTTCACACGTGAGGTTATCGTGAAGAGCTGAACATTGATGACGCTGAGGCTCTTGCGAGAAACTGAACGTCGTCCCAACGCTGAGATTCCTTTGAGAGGAATCGAACACGCGGACAATCATTCAAGTTTTTTTGTGAATTCAAGCTAGTTGTGTGATTTGTGTTAATTGTGAGTTTCGTGTTAATTATTGTGTTATTTATTTAACATGTATGACTTTGCCAACCCATATTAAATGACATTTATCAAACGTTCCAATAAATTATTGCTATTAAAACCTATGACTCACCAACTATGTATGTAGTTGACCCTTTTTGCGTGTTTTTCAGGTATTGTATATCAGGCTGTAGTGAAGCTAGGAGCTTGAAGATCTAGTTAGGACTTATGTAACATTTAAGTCTTCAATGCCTGGTAATAGACGTTAAGCTTTGAGTTAATAATAAAATATGATTTCCTTTTTATATCCTTGTGCTTCTATACTCTTTTCGTGACACCTCGATGTTTCCGCCATCGGTTGGGGTG
>JBCNJP010000590.1:0-25820 GCA_039602395.1 Deinandra increscens subsp. villosa
AAGCCTAGTACATATGGCCTAGACACCCACAAATCCATTTTGAATTGGCCTTTCCATTCAGCGACTACAGGGATCTTGATACTAGTCCTCTTTTCAACGATCTTCGTCATCCCAACAGGCACTCCTAGTAACTTATTAACCAGCTGTGGTGTTATTTCAATACTTCTTTGCCCCAAGCACAACATACTCGTTTCTTCATTATAGTTTCGTAACAACCAATAACCTAATGCGGTTGGTATTGAATGTATTTGAACACCTAACAATCTACCGAATCCAATTGCATGAACTGCCTTCCGCTGATTTTCGTTGAAAGTAGCAAACCATTCAGTCAAATTTGCTGGTGATAACCTTGATTTAATCCTACTTCCTTCGAACAGATGGTAGTTGTGCTGCATTGTAGCAACAGGTGCTATGACTACTGTAGCAGGTGTTTCATCTTTCTTCATCACACTTCGTCTTTTTGCTACAAAATCAGAGTCATCACTTTCATTATCACTCATTCCCTTTATAACTTTCAGATTCGATTTCCGTTTACTCGCTCTTTTGTTACGAACAAATACACCGTCATCAGACGAACTACAACCTTCAAAGTCTGCAGTTTACCAGCTTTTTTGTTACTTAATTATGGTGTTAAAACATGTACATGTAGAGTTCACAATGCAGCAATCAAAGTCATGACTAGTTTTTTGTAACTTTCGTACCTGATTCGCACATATCCAGAACAATTGGTGTATCTGGTGTGTTTGTGTAGCGAGATGAAGTTTTGTTCGCTATACGAGAGCTCTTACGCTTGCCTTTCCCTATTTTGAGGTATAAACAATTAAATACAAAGAAGAAGAAACAACCCCATCACCATAAAAACACCATATTTAATATATCCCAATTAAGGTATGCACACCAAGATACTAACTTATATCAAATTGTTTTGAATAATGATACTCTATCATCATTGTTAAACCACCACACTACAGTGTCTAACATTTGTGTTTTTAAACAGGTTAATCATGTGTTCCATGTATAATAGCCCTAACAACCAAATATTAGATCTAAACATCTTCTAACTAACAAACGTATTACCACTAATCTGTTATGGAACCTCCCAATCATGCCCGTCAATTAGAACCGTTAGGTCTAGGGTTTCAATAGCACCATTGTTGAGTAAAGTTCTTATAAAATAATAAACACCACAATTAGTATATATAAACAAGAAACAGAAATAATACACCTTTGACAGCGATTAATTTCTTCCTTCCCTGCGTCCCAACACTCAATGGTTCATCGGTTTCCTCTTTTATTTTCCCTGGAAGATCAAAAATCAAGCAGAAATTTAACGCCAAGAAATATACAATTTCCAGTGAAATTTGATTATCAATGTATCAACAAAATTCGACTTACTTTCGTATGTTTTGAGTATTTCCGCCATCGATCTTTTGATTATAATGATTTTCCGTCGACTGATTTCGTGGAATCTTTTGCGTATATGGAGAGCTGATTTTTCGCTTCAGCGGTTAGTGTCTGCGAGTTTGAATTTCGTTTTTTAAAGATTATTAAAAAATATAATACGCCATTTGACTATTTTGCCCTTCCTGACGCTCGTTTCCAAATCTGCGCGCATAAAATCTAATTAATGTTACACATTACACCCTTGTTTTATCCCAGCCGTAGATCAAACTGATCCGACGCCCCAGGTGCGTCCGCATCGGATGTAGCATTTTAGATGGATGTAGCCTAACTCCACTCTATATATATATATATACTAGTTTTTATACCCCGTGCATCGCACGGCTGCGATAAAAATGTTATAGAACTTTTTAAATTGTAATTTAGTAAATTATATTATATATTTAATTTAGTAATTAAATAATTATTAAATAATTTAGGATGCAATAAATAAAAAGTCGGATATATATATCTAAAACTTTTCTTTTTAAAAGAAAAAAGTTTTTTTTTAAATAATTATTTAATTATGTTAGTGATTATCTCTACAATAAATATATTTTATTTATTACCTTGGAATTACAAATAATTGATTAATTATGGTGGGTGATTATCCCTACAATAAATATATTTTACTTATTGTCATGAAAATAAAAATTAATTGATTAATTAGGCATGTGATTATTCATACAATAAATAATTTTTATTTATTGCTATTAAAATACAGAAACTAAAAATAAGAGGGGATGATTTAAGAGGAAAAATTATTATGAGGTTGAATGTGAGAATGAAATGTGTCCAAAAACTTTCCTTTTATAATAATAGATGATAATGGAATAAAATATTTTATAATACATGTATAATATTTAGTTAAAATATTATTATGAATAAAGTATTATAAGTATTATATTAATGTACTAAAGTATATGCAATAAAATATATTATTTTAATAAAATATAATATATAAGCAATAAAAATATTATCTTGAATAAAATATTAACCTTAATACTAAAATTTAGTATTTGGATAATTACCAACTTTAATATAAAAATTTATTTTTTAATAATTAATTATTGGATAATTACTTATTAAAAGTTTAAACTAAATAAACCCTAATATGGAAATTTACTATTTGGATAATTATTTATTTAAACTTAGATTTAATCCAAAAATTTGTGGTGATGACAAGTGTATTTTTTTACTAATTAAAGTAGGAACAAACTTTTTGTTTATTATATAGTTTAGATTTAGATCTTATATATATATATTTCCTTAATACATAAATAAAAATAGTTTCATCCACCATATCATGCACTTGCTTATTTAATTTATTATTTATATGTTTTTAGCCATCACTGGACTCTTTTTGTCATCGAATCGGGAACCACGACCGTATTTATTGTTGATTCTTTAAATCCCAGGAAGACAAAAGAGAGTTATAAACTTGTAGGTTTGATCAAAGACTGTTTTACGAAGGAATTTACTTGGATAATCGCAAAGGTATTTTTTTTATAAATTTATTTTTTAATGTTTTAAATTATTTGTCTAAGTGTGAATTACATGTAGTGTAACCAACAAGGTTCCAATTAGGAATGTGGGTATATGGGGCTAAAACACATTCTGGCATTTCTTGATATAATGCAATATGATTTCCTAAAAAATGTAAGTGTTTTGTAAATATTCTAAATATCAACTTTTTATTTTTCGCATTATGTTTAGAAACTTTGTTTATTTGTTTTAGTTATGGAAAACGGAAGAGTTACCATGCACGATGAGCTTGCATCTATGGTCTTAGACTTGATGGTATTTGGATGTCCAAGTTGTTCGGTGTTTGAGGATTCTTAAGGTTTGATGTATTTAAATAAATGTTTTGTTAGATTTGTTAAGCTTGCCTTTAAGTTTGATGTATTAGAATACATCTTTTGAACATTCAATGTATTGGAATATATGTTTTTGTTGAATGATGTATTTGGTAGGGTTTGTTGAATGGTGTTGAATGATAATATTTACAGATTTATATGTGTATTTTATGTATTTGGTATGGTTTGTTAAATAATAATATAAATTTACACGTTTGTATAAGGTTTATATGTGTATTTCCTACATATTGTTAAAATTTGAATATTAATTTCGCAGCTTTTGATATTTCCTCTATATTGTTTATATTAAAACAAATAATTAATTAAATGGAAAATAGTGAACCGCAACTTTTGATTGACTAAAAAAAGGAAGCATTTAGCAAAGGCTACGGTTCAATGACCGCAACATTTGGCCACAACAGATCCGCAACATTTGCTTACCACTCAAAAGTTGTGCTAGCAACTGCTGCGGTTAGCATTTGGCCACAACAGAACCGCAACATTTGATTTCCACTCAAAAGTTGCGCTAGCAACTGCTGTGGTTCCTAAATCGCAGCTTTTGCTTAATCCGACCGCAGTATTTGCTTCGATCTGTACTAGCACTACTACAAAAGAGGCCTTTCTTGATGCTTTTTGCGCGTCAAGAAAGGGCCTAGATGGCGTGCAAATGCGCGTCAAGGAAGGCAGGGTCAAGAAGCTTCTTGACGCGCAAAATGCACATCATCCTTTTCTTGACGCGCGAACGATGACCGGCAATGCATGTCATAAAATGTGTGTCAAGAAAGCCTTTGTCATAAATATACTTATGACGCGCATTTTTTCGCGTCAAGAATTTTAATTTTTAATAAAATATTTTTTTTTCTAAAATCACTAATTTCCACATTAGTTGACAATTAACCTAATAATACAAAATAAAATAGATTTATAACAAAATAATGCATTTCATATATATAACAAACACTAGAAAGTTAACATGAGTTTACAAATAAATTCGGTATACTAACAATAAACTTATAATTATAGTTCTAGCTACCATTATTGACTTAATTAGTAACCATTTTAAGTGATGCTTTTCCCACACTTTTCATTGTCATGGCTAAGAACCAATATGGAAGCATGGCACCCACAAGCAAACCAATGAAAACTTTTGGGTTCAATACATCTACAGTTGTAATCTCGGCCTAGCTTACAAATGCACAGAATAGAGCCACGGATACTAGAGCTGCTGAACCAATGGCAAAACCCTGGGGTGGAGAAAAAAATGACATAAAAAAAAAGTTGAAAAGTTGAGACTAGATGCGGAAATTACCTAAACTTTATTTTTTGTGCTATAAAATCCCTTGAGTTATAAAACAGAATGAAAAATATATCCCTTTTTAACAAGGGAAAAAATATGAAAAATGGACCTTTATGTTAAAAAAATTAACAAGTCCGAGTTAAATATGCAAACAAAAAAGGTTTTTGTTAGGCGTTATCAGTTTAAGGATTAAATCATGCAATACCAAAGCTCAGGTACTTAATCAAGCAAACTTGAAAGTCCACAGGGCTTTTTCGAACTTTGTCATATGTCTTATAATCCGCAAGGAAAAAAAGGAAGCATAAAGAGAAATGGGTTGAAAATGTCAAATGGGTCAAGATTCGCAAAAAGTGTATTTTAATGCATAAAATCACCTAAATCATTTTATTTAAAAAGTAAATCACTATTGAGCTAATATAATGCTCGTAGTCATATCTTGATGCATAAAACCACCTAAATCATTTTATTTAAAAACATCTAACTAGCTTAAAAATTAAAAGGGTGGATAATTAGTGTTTCAGAGTCAAGCCCAGCTAGACCGCCCATTTTGACCTGCTACGAGACCGCCCATTTTATCACATCTTAAGTAATACAGAACCAGACAACATTGTACCTTGCCGATAGCACTAGTAGTATTCCCAGAAGTATCAAGGACATCAATCCTCTCACGAATTATGTGACTCATTCCAGCCATTTCATCAATAACAATAATACTTACTGCGATTGCAAAAATATGGATACTAACTTATTTGTATCCCAAAGCAAGACCAGCTCATAAACCAACACTAACACACAAGAACAGTTATATGCATCATATTACAGAAGTGTAAAGCTTTCAGCACATTAGTCAATATTGAAAAAATAAACAGATTGATCATACATTCATACCCGTTTTTAACTACTTTATGGGCTCCACCAGAAACACGACGACCCAAATATACCTGACCAAATGCACCTTTGCCTAACTTCCTCTCAACCTTTCTTGAAAGGTATATAGATTTGTTCAGTCCAGTCAATCCAGCACCTGTTCCCTTAACTTACAGCATACAACAACAACACTAACTGAAACGTATACAAATTTGTTGTTAGTTGCACCCTTTTTTATACGAGTGGGACCCACAAATTAGAATGTTTTTGCTAACAAACTATAAAAAAAAGAGGGAAAATTGGAATTAAATAATCCAAGTTATTGGGTATTGGCGGATAATAATCCGAGTTCCAATATTGGCCTACAATAATCCCAATTATTTGGGTGTTGGAATTCATTGGGCCGTCGTTAATTTTTCACTAACTCCGTTAGTTGTGTGCTGACGTGGCACATGCCACGTCAGCAAATATGATGCCACATCACCTACCACGTCAGCAAAAATGATGCCACATCACTTGCCACGTCAGCAAGTACTAGCGGAGTTAGTGAAAAATTAACGACGGCCCAATAAATTCCAATAACCAAATAATTGGAATTATTGTAGGCCAATTTTGAAACTCGGATTATTATCTGCCAATACCCAATAACTTGGATTATTTAATTCCAATTTTCCAAAAAAGAGGAATCAGTCTGTAGAAACGAACATATTGATTCATTTTGGAAGCGAATCCTTGGCAATTTTGAAACCATTAATGTCCTTTCAACTAAAGAATATGCAACAAAGTGACATATTATATTAGAAAAACTATCAATTAGATAGCTACGTATATATTATATGAGACAATTGTAGAGTAAAAGAAAGTTAATGCAACCAAAGTGACATATTATAGAAACTAGAATTTTCAACCTGTGGTTTGTCGCAGAGATAACGTGGATGCACAAACCAGTTGCATTGCTATAAAGACATGTAAAGAAAACAAGCAAAAAACATATAACAACTTAAACACTTAAAGTATCACATACAATCTAAAAACCATATTACACGACTGACTGTACATATTAGTTGATCAAGTCACTTACTAAATTCATTGAGATTGGAAAAAGAAAAATAAAGAGAATCTATACTAAGTTACTGTTATTATCACACCACCAACTCCAAAATGGAAACGACCATACCTATTAGTCCACCAAACCATATGTTAAATTTTTTTGCGTTTACAGAAACAAAGGATAAGAAACCAAAAAATATATATATATTCGTGACACATGGCATCTGATTAATAGAGCATTATGTTGCTATTTCTCTTTACCTTGTGTTTGTTTTACGTCACAACCCCAAAATCCACACGCGGTTTAACACTTATGTTCTCCTTGCTGTTCTTGCTTCTTGATTTGGAAGAAGATTCACTTTGTTCAAACACGAAGATGGTAGCCTGCATAAAATTTAAATCAACATATATATATATATATATATATATATATATATATAGGGTAGGGATCCATGGAAAACCATTCATTTTTGAAAAACCTGAAAACCCATTTTCTAACCATTGATTCAAAATTGATGGTTAAGATTAAAGGAGAGCAATATTGTAAAATGTATAGGTTTAATGAAGGTCATAATAGACAAGTCATAATTTTAGTAATTAATGTTTTAATTAGTTTTCTCTCTCCAATCTCCCATTTCCTAAAATATATCACCCTCTCTCCTCTCTATCTCTCTCTTCTTTAATTTTAAATTTTCAGACCAAGTTATAGAAAAAATTCAAACATACTTTAAAAAAAAACGTTTATCATAAGTTCATCACTCTCGTCTTTGTTGTTACGTAGGTGTAACAACAATTTCATGTATAATTTTGAAGAAGAAAAAACATCACTGTTATGACGAGAAGTTGAGATGAAACAAAGTTTGTTACACCGGTGTATCACCAGTTCATTACTATCATCAACGTTGTTATGAGAAGTTGAGATGAAACAAATTTCTTACACCAGTGTAATTACTTTTTGAAGGCTAAAGTTACACTTATGTAACCATTTTTAAATTGAGATGTAGATGATATAAAACCTATGTTACATGTGTGTAATCACAATTTACATAATAAATCAAATTAAATAGTGTGCAATCTAACAAAACCCAATTACATTTGTGTAACATGTCTTCTTCATGTGCATCATCATTATCTTCAATGACGTCTTCATGTACATCATCATCTTCTTTCATCCTCTTTGTTCTTCGAAATCGTTGTTACACCGCTGTAACAACTATGAACAATATATAAAAAGACACCAAATTAGACAAAATTATAAACCAAATAAACATCTCTAATCTTCAAATTTGTACATAATGATCAAAACTGAGACATTTTCAAAAAGATAGTTATGATGATTTATGGAGTGTAATTATGGAGTGTAGTTATGATGATTTAAAGAAACAAATGGTTTCTTAAAATAGTTTATGTGAAATTTACCTTATTACCCTTTTAATAAAAAAAATAATGGAATATAGGAGGAATTATTTGATTGGTTGAAAAAGGTTTTCTAGGTTTTCCAAAATTTAAAGGGTTTTCCAATGATCCCTTTTATATATATATATATATATGTATATATATATATATATATTACTATATATAATACATATTGCTCAAAAGGGTAATTTGGTCATGAAATTTCCTTAATCTTAAGATGCATACAAAAGTTTATGCATCATGTACAAGTGTTTTAAGCATCTTAACTAAAGCAACATTCTAGAAAAACTAATCCTGATAAAAAAGTGAGGTTATAACATGAATTAACCATCTCTGCATTTACTCTTTTGCACGCCTCATTGAAACAACCAGCGTCTTCTTCGCTTCTCCACCTTTCAATTGGACCTCACATCTACGCTCCATCGATTCATGCGATCTCTCTTGATTGCTGCATACTCAATTCAAATTGTTCACCGCCCAAGAAACTCTTTAAATTCGCATCTCCATCTGGCATTCTCAAGAAACGATTACCTCAAAAAACGATCCAGAGACTGATTTGAGGTAAACCCTATACGAATTCTGATTTGAGGTAAACCCTAGACGAATTCTGATACGCGTCTTAAGCTTCCGTTCGATTGCAGTTTTGTTTTCTTCTTCCTCCACTCTCTTCGGCTTGCAGGTGGCTATGGAGGAGTCTCAGGGTACATCTGCGTTTTAATTTGGCTATGGAGGAGTTACAGGGCATTGGTTTTACGGGTTTAGGTTTTCATTGAGTAGCTGAGAATCATCAACAATCACTAGTTATGCCCATCGGTCTTCCTTTTGATAGACTAAAAAACGTTATTTGTTTGATTTTGGTTGAGAATCTGTTTCTTTCTTCTTCGTGTTTCTTTTTTTTCTCCATTTTTGCCCTAATTTCTGGTTCAAATTTGCGATGATGTTTGGAACATAAGAGAAATCGATTTTATTGAACAAACAAGATTTATAGGGAGATCTATATATAATATGGACACATTTTGGCGAGTGGGAATATTTTAAGGAGAAAATGGGGATAGAAAGAAACAGATTTTAAGGTTTGGATTGTGTTTGCATGTATCATGGTCTATCGGTGATGTAACGCTGGTTAGTGGTCACATTTAGGTCCAACAGGAAGCATAAGGGATGATATTATTCAGTTGTCTATTTTAAATACTAAACTTATTATTTTGGTAAATTAAATGTATCCTGATGTAGATAGTCACTGTACTTACTACATATAAATGTGCTCAAGAATCTTTGTTACTATTATGGATGGTTTTATGGTGCTTTTTAGAGCTATGGCCAGCCAAACCCCATGTATGCCTCTGACTTTTTATTATGATGTGTACTCAGCTGTTTATGTGGCTTCACCTAATCCAAAAGTTATGATTTTAAATCTTTTTATATGCCCTTCATTCATTTAATTAATTTCCACTTTCTTGGAAAATTTCTAACTTTTTTTCTGTAAGTATTTACATGGATATATACCTTTCATTGCGGCGGATTTGATGAAATTTTTAGGATTTTATCTTTTTAGTAAGTTTGATTGGATTTTATTACTTTTGTTTTTTGTTGATACCTGATATGTGTGTCGTGTGAAGTATCAAGCAAGTTCAAGATCATGTCAAACTAGGTCTGGCCAAACTAGGTCCGAACCAGAAGTTCGGACTGGCCGAACCTGAGTTTTGGCCGAAGCTCGGTCAGCTAGTATATATAGAGGTTTGGTCTTTGTAATTTGGTGACTTTTGAGTGTGCGAGATCTGTTAAGTGTGTGTTTCTAAGTGTGTATTCTCTGAGTCTATTTCTGAGTGTTTACTGGTTGTAATTGTTCTTCGTTGATCAATAAAACAATCGGTTAATTACGTTTCGATGTCCGATTAGCTAGATCGAGTAGACGATCCGATGCTCACGCATTTTCAAGTGGTATTAGAGCTTTCTGGTTCACTCTACTGATCTGTGGTTGCTATTTTTTGATTTTTGAAGCGGTTTTCGTGATTCTCGAGTTTGTTTTCGTGTTGTTCATTAATTCTATCGAGTTTTTGGTGTTAAATCTGTTTCTAAATCACTTTCTATTGGTTTTTCCGACTCATAGTAACCAGTTTCGTCAAAATCAGTCATTTTTTGCGTGTTTTTGAAAAATGAATTCGAAGTTCGGAGTTTACTGATCAGGTTCGGAGTAACTGCTTCGAACTTGAAATTCGGTAAATCTTCGGTGAGAGTTCGGTGTTAATTCGGTCAAAGTTCGGAGTTTCTGTGTTCGATCGCTAGCTCGGACAAGGTTCGGAGTTATATCAAGGTTCGGAGGTAGTTCGGTGCTAGATCGGTGTCTCTTAGGAGTTCGGTCAGTTGATTTTGACTCGGAGCAACTTCGGACGAAGTTCGGAGTTTGAATTTAAGTTCGGACAGAGTTCGGAGCTTAGTCAAAAGTTCGGACAGAGTTTGGCCAGCAAAATTTTAATTTTTCGAACGATGTCGGAATTTCACGCGTTTGCTGCAATGCAAAGTGCCATGCAAACCATGCTGAATTTTGATAATGAAATTGGAACAAGTCAGAAAGTTCCCAAATTGTTAAAGCTTGAAGATTATCAAAATTGGAAGAAACGATTTTCTGCTTATGTTAGCACAAATGACATTGATTTATGGATTCCAATTCGAAAGTTGTATGAACGACCAATGGAAGATGGAGATCTTAAAGAAATTCAAGATTTCGATGCTGCTGAAAGAAAAAGTTATGAGCTTGAAAAGAAAGTTTATGGTTATCTTACTATGGCTTTACCTACTGAATTGCTTCATCAATTTAGCACTTGCAAGAAATCTAAGCAATTATGGGATACTTTATCCGCAAGATGTGAAGGAAATGCTGATTATAAGAAGAGTCGAAAGAAAGTCTTGAACAAAGAATTTGATAGTTTTCAGAATTATGACAATGAAAACATTACTGCTCTAGTTTCAAGATTTTCACATTTGATTAGTGAATTGAAGATTGTTGGAATTGAAAAATCTGATGCGGATTTAAAGGAAAAGATCATGGAAGCGTTACCTGAAAAGTGGGAAAACTATGTATTGTTACTCACTCATGACAAGGATTATTCTACAATGACATTTCACGAGCTTACTGGAAAACTTCATGCTCGAGAAATGGAAATGTTGAACTCCAAGAAATCAACTGCTACTTTGCAACATCCTGAATTGTATCATGGTGAGAATACAGCCAGCATGAATGCTAAAGCTAAACCAAGTCTCAATTCTGCACCAAGTACAACTTTCTTGACTGGAATTTCTGATAATTTGGAAAGCAAGTCTTCACAGGGTTGTAGCTTTACAATTCCAAATTTTTCAAATCAGAATGCCTTTTCTGCTGAATCAACAGAAGATTGTGCTAAAATGATTTCGGCCTTGATTTCATCATCTTTTGGTTCGATTATTAAAATGTTGCTGATGCAAAGTTAACCAGTGAAGATCTTGATGCTCTTGATGATGATCAACTAACTGAATTGGATATTTCTTGGCAGTATGCTATGTTATGTCAAAGATCGAAGAGATTCTTCAAGAAACATGGAAGAAATCTTTCTGGTGATAAATTGGGTTTTGATAAGTCCAAGCTAAAATATTATAAATGCTCACAGCTAGGACATTTTGCCAAAGATTGTCAACAAGCACATGCAAGCAAGCCTAGTTTTCCTCACTCACCCAAGCCTGGTTTTACTCAACCATCTACTAGTAACACAAGCAAGACAACAACATTGACAGCTCAACATGATGGTGTTTATGATTGGGGTCAACATTTTGGATATGATACATCAGCATTAATTGTCACACATGACCAAGATGATTATTATTCTGATTCAAGTTCATATGATGCTGCTGAGACTGAGAAGTTTGAATCTAAGATTGTAACTTTGATGAAAGAAAAAGAATTTTTGGTTGAAGAAGTCAAGAGAGTTACTGCTGATTTCAGAAATTCGGAGTTGGGTATTTCTAAGGAAAATGAGAAGGAATTGGTTTTGAAGAATGAATGTTTACTTAAAGAAATCAAATTGCTGAATGAAGTTTTAGAAATTTCTAAACAAGATAAAAGGGATGTTGAAGCTGCAAAAGCTAAGATTTGTGAAGAACGGGATGAGTTGGTGAAAGATGTCAAGAAATGGAAGAATGAAGCGGAAGATACAGCTAATGATTTTCAGAATTTGATTGATAAATCAAAGATCAAACTTGATTTGCTTACAAAGAATGTTGAAGAATCGACTGCTAAGATTGAAGCATATCAAGTTGACATGGGGAAGTCGTTGGATGAGAAGCAGGAGTTAGGTCGTGTCAATAAAGTTCAAGCTGCGAATTTAGAGATTCAAAAGCGCAACGAGGATAAGTTGAAGAAGGAATTACATGAAGGACTTGATAATCTGCGTTTGCAAAAATTTGAAACTCACAAGGTTGCAAAGCGATTGATTGCTAAAGAAAAAGAATTTGCTGAGGCTCAACAGAAAATTTCTGATCTGAAGGTTCAAGTTCTTGATGCTAATCGATTGCTCAATAATGTTTCAAATTCTCAAGTCTTCACAAGCTTTCTAGCTAATGATGTAAATTTTGAGAAAATGTTTGATAAGACTGCTTCACCCCCTGCTCATATCAAAGAAGCTGTCAAAGAAGTGAAGGAACAAGTTGACGAATTTGATTATTCAAAGGTTTCGTCATCTACTACTGAGGATGAGAAAGTTGTGCCAAAGAAGAAGAACAGGAAGAATAAGAAAAAGAAGGAAAAGAAATCTACAGTTTCTCCTGCACCTAAGTTTGTATCTGGTTCATTGTCTGCTGATAATGAGAAGTCGGTTACTTCTAGTGACAAGCTTCAGTCTCAACCTGAGTTTGATGAAAAGATCTTTTATGATCAAAAGAATGTCAACGAAGTAAAAGTTGAATTTTCTTGATTAGCAAAGAATGGTTATTTTACACCTGGGGAGAAGATTTCTGGAAAACATGAAGGATTGGGTTTTCACAGGATGCAAAACAAAGATGAAAATGTTCCAGCATCATCATCTCCAGATTTGAAGAAATTAAAGATGAAACAAGTGAAGAAGGAAGTGTTTCAAGCTGATAAAATTCAACCCGAGCGGTTTTACAAACTCAAGGGTTCGGATCAATTATTTTCTGACAAAGAATTTACTCTTCATTGTGTTGATGCTCGGAAGATTGCTGAGGTTTTTGTAAAAGCTACCATTTCTTCTGAAAGTTCTCAATCTCGAAGCCCTACATCCAAATGGGTACATGATCACAGGCATCAGGTATATGATTCTCATTCTGATCATGTTCGAGATATTCATGTGGTTTCTTCGCAGGTACATCAAAGACGGGATAAAACGAAACGAATCTGTTATATTTGCCGTCGTCCAGGGCATATGGCAAAAGGTTGTTCGTCACCTGCTGATACACCCCGAAGATTTCAAAAGAAACCGGTTTTTGGTAAACCTGCCAACACAAAACTCTTTGATGAACAAGGCAGAGTTTTTGATGACGTTAAACCTACATTCTTCCATAAACAAAAACGTTTTGTTCCAATGTTTTCAAAGGTTCAATGTGTAGGTTCATCATCACAGTCACCTGTGATTGCTTCATCAAAAATTGAATTACCAAAACAACAACAATGGAAACCTAAGGTGGTTTCTAAGCAAAATAAGGACACTGGTCGACCAGAAGCGATTCGCTTCGGGTCATTTTTGGACTAATTTGTTTGACCAGTGTGAAGGTACTTCTAGAAGACCTATCGACAATTGCAAAGTTGTTGATGGAGGAGTATTCTGCTTAATTTAAATTTTCATGATAAATCTTTCTAACCTGCAAATTTTCTGAATTCTAAAATTGCATCGTATCCGTGTTGATTGATCACTTTTCTTTGTTTACAAGTTTTCTCAAAAAAAAAAATTACCAAAAATAGAGTCTTGTTTTTGTGTAAAATGAAAATCCTAAAATAGTGTTTTCATTTTAAGGGGGAGAATTGTAAGTAAGGGGGAGAATTGTAAGTAAGGGGGAGTAATTGAGAAAATGCATGTTATGGGGAGAAAGTGAATACATGTCAAATATATAATGAAGGAAGGTGAATACATGCCAAATATATAAAATTGTGAGAAATTGATCATTGGGAAATGATGGTACATTGGTTTACGTATCTGACTCATGGATAGAGTAGATGAAAGAGCCATAAGATCATTGTTTGATATGCTTGGTAGGCTCGGCAAATCAGAAAGTATTCAGATGTGATATACACTAAATACTAATGCTTGACCAAGTGGATAACATCTTGATGCATATTTCATGACACAAAAAGAAAAATAAGTGTGGAATTCAAAATGAGAAGTCACTGTGTATACATATGTTCATTTTGGAAAGATTTAAACTTGTTTGATTTTATTTATTTTATCAAAAGATCGGACTTTCTCTGCGTATCGAAAGATCGACCTGATCGTTGTTCGTTTGACATTCTGCTTTATTTTCTTTGGTGTTTAGTATAACTCATCGGACTTTTTCTGCGTGTACGGGAGTACCGACCTGATTGTTGTTGGGTTATACAATTTCAACTTGTTTTATTTTCTTATTTTGTTAAATCCGAGGCATTATCTGCGTATCGAAAGATCGACCTTAAGGTAGACGATTTAACGTTCTTATTTCTTTTTGCATGGAACACAGTTGACTATATCATGAAATTATTAAGCATTGTGAAAAATCACAAGTGCTGTCACACAAAAGGAAAAAGAAAAGTAAAGCTGAAATTGTCTGTTTATATCTGATAGTGTGGGATACACTGGTCAAAGCAAATCTAATCAATACCTTAACATATCCAGATGTTATGAGTATGATTCTGCCTGAGTTTAAATTGGACAAATTATACCAGCAATCAACATGACTTATGTGCTTCGATTAATTGAAATTGAAGTGTAGTTCAGTGCATTATGTTCAATATGATCCCATATAGTGATCTTTCTTATATCAAAAATAGTGTTTGATTCTGTTTTGTGATTTCATTTCATTTCAGAAAAGAACAAAAAGATTTTCGGTGTGTTTTAGCATAACTTTTGAAAAGCCAAAAAGATTTTGTTTCTGCTTTGTTTTCGATATAATCAACATGTGATACAAATCAGTTTTCAAAATCATATCTTGGAGTCTTAATGAGACGTTTTGCGCCAAGATTATTTTAAATGTTTTGAGCAAGTTACTATGTGCAAGATATCACAACTTCGAGTCTTCTGAAGCTGTTGATAAAAGACCAGAGATACACTAAAATGTCATCAAGTATTCAAGATCAAGCTACGATCGAGTTGAGAAGGAGTTTGTTTGAGGACTCATTTCATTGAACGAACGGATTCTACACTTGAAGGGGAGCTTGATTGAAGATACAATGTTGATGATGTTGAAGAGATACTGCACACGACGAGGGGGAGTTTGTTGATACCTGATTTGTGGGTCGTGTGAAGTATCAAGCAAGTTCAAGATCATGTCAAACTAGGTCTGGCCGAACTAGGTCCGAACCAGAAGTTCGGACTGGCCGAACCTGAGGTTCGGCCGAAGCTCGGTCAGCTAGTATATATAGAGGTTTGGTCTTTGTAATTTGGTGACTTTTGAGTGTGCGAGATCTATTAAGTGTGTGTTTCTAAGTGTGTATTCTCTGAGTCTATTTCTGAGTGTTTACTGGTTGTAATTGTTCTTCGTTGATCAATAAAACAATCGGTTAATTACGTTTCGATGTCCGATTAGCTAGATCGAGTAGACGATCCGATGCTCACGCATTTTCATTTTTATTGATATTTATCACCTTTTATCTTAATTGAATATGCTTTTAAGGCTTGAAGCATCATTTCACTCCTAAGCTTCAATAGTTTGAAATGTGTGTTTCATAGATCACCAGAGGTGTTCAGATTGAGGACTATGGACAAGTTACTTGTTTATCAAATAGATTACAATATTACATAAGGAAACAACCATTTGATTACAATTTAATGTTTCAAAGTGTGTTATTTCAGGTTTCATTTGAAAAGAGTAAGGAAGAATTGTATAAGATGGTATGTATATTAACATGTACTATTTTATGATTTTATTTGTTAACTCTAATACTCTATACTAATGTCCAGATTAGCATTCTGCTGTTCAGGGTTATGTATAATAGTTATGGCGTTGAGAGAGCAACTCAAGTCTCATACGACACTGGAAGCGTCTGTAAAGTGATTGCCCATCATGTAAGTAGTTTTCGTATCGCGTGTTACAGAACACTAGAATTATGCATATGGTAATCAAATATTGCCAAAACAAAATATTTACATATTATATATAAGGTCTATCTACATTTGTATGTTTTATTCTTGACACATTCTGTTGGCTTCTGGTTTATTAGTATAAAGAATATGGAGAAGACTTTGTTCATATGTTAGATGGAATTTTCTCTTTTGTGCTTCTTGACACCCGTGATAAAGTTATATAGCAGCTAGGGATGCTATTGGGATCACACCACTTTACATTGGTTGGGGCCTTGATGGTACGTCTATCCATTTTGCAAAACTAAAAAACAAATATGTTATTTTCTTCATCTTTTGAAGCCATTTGCTTTGCATGGCTTTTTGTTCCTTTTTAAAGGAACTACTATGAAAATTACAGTGTCCTTGTAAACTAAGAACTGAATTTGCAGGTTTTGTGTGGCTAGGATCAAATAACTTCTCAACATAATTTTCATAATCGTACATAGCAATATTAAACTACGAGAGCATCAGTACACATCTTATTGTGCTTTTTTCACCTTCGTTATAATTGAGTGGGAGAGTTGGACGTTAATGTGTTTCTATCTAATTTCGTTCTTCTCTTTTCCCTCTGCAGATGGTTTATGTCAGTACCAGTTATATTGTCTTGGTATGGTTTATTTTACTTTTCATTCACTTCTGAATATCGTATCTAGCTCACGATTATTTTTTGAAATTGTATGCTCGAATTTTCTTCTTTTCGGCCAAAATCTTGCTTCCGCCTGAAATTGAATGTGTGTTTTTCCATATTGTGTTAAATTCTAATGAGATTTCCTCTTATTCTCTGATTTGTGGTTGCATGTTTCGGTTTCTTTGGTGAGATCATAATCCGGCATTAGAATCTTCGGTGCTTAATTAATTGTTGTTCTTAGTTGTCATTTGGTTTCCTAATTGGAAAATACTTGGTTTGCTTTGTTGGTTGCCAAATAATAGATGCTTTAGTAGGTTTTAAGGAATTGTAGGTATTTGGATGGAAGCAAAGAAAAAAAATGATTGTTTCTGCTTCAACTAAATTGTATGTTGGTTGGGTTGTCTTCTTCTTCTTCTTTCTTCTTTCTTCTTCTTCTTCTTTCTTCTTTCTTCTTCTTCTTCTTTCTTCTTCTTCTTCTTCTTCTTTCTTCTTTCTTCTTCTTCTTCTTCTTCTTCTTCTTCTTCTTTCTTCTTCTTCTTCTTTCTTCTTCTTCTTCTTCTTCTTCTTCTTCTTCTTCTTCTTCTTCTTCTTCTTCTTCTTCTTCTTCTTCTTCTTCTTCTTCTTCTTCTTCTTTCTTCTTCTTCTTCTTCTTCTTCTTCTTCTTCTTCTTCTTCTTCTTCTTCTTCTTCTTCTTCTTCTTCTTCTTCTTCTTCTTCTTCTTCTTCTTCTTCTTCTTCTTCTTCTTCTTCTTCTTCTTCTTCTTCTTCTTCTTCTTCTTCTTCTTCTTCTTCTTCTTCTTCTTCTTCTTCTTCTTCTTCTTCTTCTTCTTCTTCTCTCTTCTTCTTCTTCTTCTTCTTCTTCTTCTTCTTCTTCTTCTTCTTCTTCTTCTTCTTCTTCTTCTTCTTCTTCTTCTTCTTCTTCTTCTTCTTCTTCTTCTTCTTCTTCTTCTTCTTCTTCTTCTTCTTCTTCTTCTTCTTCTTCTTCTTCTTCTTCTTCTTCTTCTTCTTCTTCTTCTTCTTCTTCTTCTTCTTCTTCTTCTTCTTCTTCTTCTTCTTCTTCTTCTTCTTCTTCTTCTTCTTCTTCTTCTTCTTCTTCTTCTTCTTCTTCTTCTTCTTCTTCTTCTTCTTCTTCTTCTTCTTCTTCTTCTTCTTCTTCTTCTTCTTCTTCTTCTTCTTCTTCTTCTTCTTCTTCTTCTTCTTCTTCTTCTTCTTCTTCTTCTTCTTCTTCTTCTTCTTCTTCTTCTTCTTCTTCTTCTTCTTCTTCTTCTTCTTCTTCTTCTTCTTCTTCTTTCTTTTTTTTTTGAATTTTTTTGTAGAAATGGTCTCTTTAAACATACAAGCTGAAGCTCAATAATTAACATACAAATAAAGTTTTATTGACTTTACCTCTTTACCTTTTGATCAAAGGTTATAACTATAAACATTGTTAAAGAGCAATAGTGCTTCATTGTTGATGTATTTGTTACTAAATTACAGTTTGTGTTATGGTAATGATTCATTGTCAAATTGTCGAATTAAGGATCATCACCTTTAGGTAACTAACCGTTGATCAACAACTTTCTATTCAGATGTGAGTTGCAGCCTTCAGAATATGTTCTGAGCTTGATTGCGTCAAATAAAACCCTAACACAGGACAATGAGGATGACGATGAGGACCATGGATTTTACCTGTTATTAGGCGCCAAATCCCCTCTTCAATTGATTTGTGCTGGCTTTATTGTTTCAGGTTTGTATTCTTTGTCAAATTTTCCATCGGTTTGGCATCGGTGACCTTAACATTCGTGAGAGTAACCCTTCATTCACAGGAACCCAATGTGTTCTGATTTACAAACTGGAGTTACTCTCACATATTGCTGATTTTTTAGTGTTTGATTGTCAATTCTTGCAGTAAAACAAATATATAGACCTGGTAAACTTGCAAGATCATGAATATTTCACTCAATGTAAGTGTTGCAATATATGGTGTTTGTCATTGAACTTGCACCCACTCTACCTTGAATATAAAACATTCCCATTAAGAGATTGTACAACAGGATAATGTGTAACCTTTGATTCATTTGGTAGTTAGTAATGGGTCAATTATATGTTTATTTGATTTGCAACAAGCATTGTTTAGCTTCATGGTGACACATGACCTGCTATATAATCTCTTACTTGCTCATATCTAATTAGAATGCAACATTTTATTAAGTTAGCCACATGTAGTTGATTTTTGTAGTATATCTCATGAAGATATGTATATTTTTTGGTTTATTTATCTTCTAAGTGATACAGACTGGTCTTCAAAAGTAATTTAACGATGTTGATAATGTCATGGTTGAGTTGCAAGTCTGTTATAACAGCTTTGTTTGAGTGACGTTTATGTTCAAATCTTTTGCCAGTCTTCCTTCGCATATGTCGTGCAGTTGTTTGGTGGCACAGGTGATCCTATTGCATTGATCATCCACTCTGTTATTTTGTGGTCTTAATTTTTTTAGCTTTATATCTTAACTTTTTTTTTGCAGGTGTCTTCCTTTGGTTGTTTGTGATTTTCTTTCAGGTTGTTTGGAACTCTTGGGATCGCATGTCTAAGGACTTAACTCTGAATTTCTTTTTTATTGCAAGATTTTAACCATTCATGCATTCGTTAGATTAATTAACCATTTAGAATGGTTATTATATAAACATTTTTATACTCCTGATTTATGACTCAATAGTTGTTTGACTAAATCTCAGCCATTTTTTGAATAAACCTTATAAAACCATTTTTATTAATTGTTAATATTTATGTATGCTTGCTTCAGTTATGATAATGGTTAAATTTTTATCAAAATATTACTGTGTCTCAACTACTCTACTACTTTGTAATTTTTGTCTCTCTCTGTCTACAGGTTTTAGGTGTTAAGAATGTTTAGCGACATCTTCTAAATGTGCGTGTCGTTGTTCTATGCCCGTGTTAGTACTAATATTGTGCATTGTATGTTTTTTTATGCATGTGTTAATGTTGCTTTGTACTAATAGTGTATGTGGTATGTTTTCAGGTGATGATCCTTTTCTTTTTGAATGTTGATATGCTCGGGGATGAGGAAGTCATCAAACATCTCTATGATATGATGTATATAGTTTGTTGAATCTAATAGCATCTTCAAATTTTTTGGATATGTTTTAATTGTGGTTTATCTAACAAGTTCACTATCCCGCCGCGAGGTGCGGGTCAACAATCTTGTGCATTACATTATGTATGTTCTCAAGGTTAAAAAAGGAATGGCCATTCTTTTTTGCATCAACAGTATACATGTTTCATTCTATACCTTAAGTAATTCGTAACAGTTTGAAATTGATTAAACCTCCAAACCAAATTAACAAGAATGTAAGTTTGAGTTTTATATGGTTTGGTTCATGTGTAGTGTAATGATTATCTTTCACCTTTTACTTTTAAAATTATATTATAACCCTTATCTTTCTTTCAACACTCTTTATCGGTTATCATGTTGCCTTTTCTAACATAGACTATAATGGCCAAATCGTGATTAAAGTATTACTAAGATCTTGACACGTGTTCTTTGTGACACCCGAGAATTTCAAGGTTAACTTCCGTTAGACAAACCCGTTAGTTACGTTATAAGTGTTAACTTAGTAACTAATGCTTAACTAGGCCGAATACGTCCACGACCCTTGGTTGATCACCGAACCCGTCCATATGTGTTATGTGTTCATCATTGATTGTCTTCATGTGCAATGTGATTTAAATACATGACTTATTATTGTGAATAGCTGGATTAATTGTAAATACTTGATTATGTGAAAATTGCCTAATTTTGGTAGTCAGCGAAACTACCGAGCGAAACTACAGATTCGCCCGGTAGCAGGCTAGACTGACCAATATACCCGAGACCAGAGCTAGTTTCGCCTGGCCAGCGAAACTGCCAGCGAAACTAGCCTCTGATATAAATAAACTTAATGAACCCTAGTAGCCTCATTTGCCTCATATCACAACAAACACACACACACACTTCTCTGGAATCTGGTCAGCCGAGGATACCATCAAGGGACCGAGATCTTAGCCTCTAGACCATCATCTCATCTCATCTATCGATTCTTGAACCAAACGTGAGTCCCAAAAACCTTTATTTATGTGTTTTCTATGTGTTTCTTTATAAAGTATGCTCAAACCTTCATGAAAACTTGTATGCTTCTGAGATAGTGCTTAGGGATGCTAGATCTACCATAAAGTCAGCAACTTTACGTTTAAAAACAAACCATGATGATGATTTATGCAATTTTGGTCATTTTAGGGTTTAGAAGTGTTTTTAGAGATTTGATGATTAAAATGCATGTTAAACATGATAAAGCTGCTTGATTTATGTTGGTAAATGCCTATGGATGCTAGATAATGAATTGCATGTATGATCAGAAGCTGTTAGGTTGATTTTTAGGCAAATCCGTGTGTTTTTCGCGACCAGCGAAACTGCCTGTTCTCTGGGCGAAACTAAGTACCGAAATTATATCTCCTTCCAGCGACACTGACCAGCGAAATTATAGTGTCGCCGGGTAACCTGACCAGACCAGCTCGAGCAAAACTATCGAGCGAAATACCTGAACGAAAGTTCAAACCAGTTTCCCTGCGAAACTAGGCTAGCGAAACTGCGTCAGCAGTTTCGGGCGAAACTAGCCTAGCGAAACTGTGTCACCGGGCATTGCCTAGCGAAAGTGCTGCCCGTGCACCTAGCGAAACTGCCTAGCGAAACTATGCTAGCGAAACTAAGACCTGACCTAAAAACCAAACTTGTGAAATTTGCTTAAGTGTTATGCCATGACTTACATGATTATGCCATGATGAAACATGCTTGATATCTGATTTATATGAACCCTTGTTTATGATCAACCATTGGTGTCGTGTGTCGGTATGTCGAGTCATAGTTGCAACGTGCTATGTTATGGGCCATAGTGACGTTAAGTAAAGATTAGACACGAAACTAATACTTAAGACCTAAACGTGTTCTAGGTCTTCGTTAAACAACAATATTTGGATTACTTGAAGTGTAGCAGTGCAACCAAAGGTGAGTGTCACTAACCCGCTTACCGTGAGTCCGTTTGGGCCACACCGAATAACTTAACGAAAACAATGCTGATAAACTCTAGAGTGCTAGGCACCTACTGATGAACATGAGAACACGGGATGCTTGGCACCCACTTGATGAACTGAAGTGTTTTATGGGAAACACTTGTGAACTCTGAACAAACTATTTTTGAAACAAAACTGAAAACGTTTTAATATGGCTAGTGTAGGTTAAAGTCTAAACCATATGATATCACATGTTTTCTAAGGATGCCTTATAACTTAAAAGTCCTCAACTAAAATTGTGCCATTAATTGTAAAGCGAGGGGATGTTGGGTAGATCTACTGGAGTTTGACAAACTCCGCCCCGTGGCACGGGAAGTGCACGGAGGAACAATATCAGCCTATTTGACCGTGGTCCCGAGAGGACACGGGGGAGGCAAAAACCGCGATGACGTATGTCCGCACCGTACGGGATGGCTCGGCCCCCACAAATAAGTCAGCTTTGGTACAAACTTCCTTAGAGCATGGAACAACGGATTAGCTACCCGCGATATCGGTTGAGTCCTTTAACTTTACGGAACTAGTACATACCCGATGACGTAGGTCACGGACAAACCGTTTATAAACTGAGATTTAATTACGAGCATTGCTTTTCACAAATAAATAACTTGTAAGTATACCTTGATACGAATTATGATTATGAGACCGGGCCAATGCATGACAAGCCCACTGTGAACTCACCAACCGTTAGGTTGACACTTGCGTGGTTTAAACTTTTGCAGATCGCTAAGGAGTATCCACCGGAGGTTGGCATGGCACGTGAAGACTCTTATTTTTGATTTAACTTAAATTGGGGATTTATAAAACAATGAATTTGTAAGGCACGTGGTTAGTGCCAGGATGATTATTTTTCCGCTGCGTATGTAATTTAAGACTTTGATTTATAACTTGTGTTTGAACTAACCCTGATTCGTTTAGTATTTGTAACTATGGTTGGGGATCCTGGTCTAGTCGCGCCCCTTAACGGTATAAACTCCGTTAGTGGTATTTTGGGGGGGGTGTGACATTCTTTCTACAAACCCATACGTCAACACGTTTCGAGATCTTGCAGAATAAGACCCTGAGACAACTATAGAGTCACTTCAATTTAATCGCGTTGTTAATTGTTGTCGCTGCCGAACGCATGAACATAAGACAATTAACACGTTATAAACTGTCGCTCGCCGCAACGCGCGGGTACCCCACTAGTGTATATATATATATATATATATATATATATATATATATATATATATATATATATATATCAATGTAAAAGTTCAATCACATTCGTAGGGTTTCGCACCCTATTTTTAACACTTAAGGATGATATATTCACATAACAAATTGATCGGCGTCGAAGGTACCGATCAAAAATAAGAGAATTGTGATCCTTTTTACCTTAAACTAGTTAGGGCAAGCAGGGTGTCGAACCACGAAGAGTTTGTGGTTGGTGATATTGTCCAACTGATTAAGTTACAAAACTAAATTAAAAACTAAGAAGTGAAAAAGTTTATATTTTGATTTGGTTTGTCAATTGAAAAGACTAGAACAAACACTACTAAAAAATGTAAACTTGGAATTGAATTATGGTTTAGAAAACTTATGGAAACAAGATGATCATCCTCGAGGTTCGGGGTAGCGACAAGTAATGAAGTCCTTGTTTGATTGTACTAAATACTGTCACATAGACATGATTTGATTATTGCATTTAATTTGAAGGATGCACACAAGACCAAGGAATCTGGCGGATGCTGGCTAACAGTCCGAAACCGAATAACGGCTCCAGCTAAGATGTTGTCTTAGTATGCATCAATTGGGTAGAAATAATTTTTATAAATACTCAAGAGTTAAGCATGCAATTAACAAGAAAGTAAGTCAAAACCAGTAAAACCAATCGTTAATCAAGTTAAACAATCAATGGCTTTTCACCCAATCATCAATTGAATGATTGGATTTACACCCAGTTTAAGTACAATGAAACAAGGAAAATCAAAACCCTAACTAACCCTACACCTCGAGGTTGATCAATGGGAGATTAGCCACGCATGCTCATCTTGAATACTTCCGAATTCATCTTCATAATCGTCACCGGATTGAGTGTAGTGATTAGAATCGTTGAGAAGTGCAAAGAACCTTCTCTTTTTTCGTCTCTAGCCTCCCTGCGAATAATAATCTCGATGCCTCCCCGACTTGCATGCATTCACATTGCTCACAATGTTTCACTCCACTCGGCTTATATCTGGATTAGCAAAGACGTGCTAATATATCTATAAACGCTCAGACCAAAAATGAAACCACATTATCATAAGCTTGTAAAGTAATCAAGTCTCCACCAACTAACACATAACCATACACACATCAAGAGGTCTTAGAACGGGTTGTAATGATAGGCTTGGGTTAAGGTGTGGATTAGGGATTTTTAGTGGCAGAGGTGTTGAAACCTAAGTTCTAAGCTATTTATTACATCAACAAAAACTTACAGCTGAAAGATGGATCTTTTTTTTTATCCCAGATAGCTAACTACTTCTCTTTTTCTTTTCTTTTTCTCTCTCTTTTTTTTTATTTTTTTTCTTTTTTTTTTTTTTTTTGATTTGTTTTTCTCTTTTTTTTTCTTCATTGAAGGTAGAAATCTACATAGCAACTACTTAGCTTCAAACTTAACTAGATTTCACCACACGGGTTTATGATGTAAAAGGCTAAAGGCTAAGGGGTTTTATGCGGGCTAACAAGTGAAATGGTAAAGGCACAAAGTGGCTACTAACAGATGATGTTTCGGGCAGGGGATATCAAAGAATAGGCTAAGCAAGTGGTTAATCCTAATGCCTCTATCATATGTGTGCAAGTTACGGTTCATGGTCTCGATATGTATATACTTTGCAAGTTCTAAAATGTAGCAACACTATGGTAAACACTCAAACAAAGAAATCAATCAAGTGATGTAATCTCAACATGTCTAAGGCTAAAAACTCACAAAAATAGTGGAATAGGGTAAAAATGTGAAACATGCAATCTTTCCACTAAACAGCTTGCTACCCTTGGTTAGGCATTTCTACATACTTTTCATGAAAGCACTTGCTAAGTCTACTTTATCATGCAACTTAAAGAATCAACCATGACCAAGGACCTCTACTTATACACCATCAAGTCTCGAATTGACTAATTACAATGAAAAAAATCATTTTCGTGCACACTTAGAGATTTACTTTAGGATCAAAAAAATTTCAAATTTTCCAAAAATTGGCAATTTTTCCCTTCCCCACACTTGAGCCATACATTGTCCCCAATGTATATGTTTAAAGCTAGATTACAAGCGTGACTTAGGGATTCTTTTCAAACCAATTAGACTATCATGCCTAATCAATCATTTTCAGCTCAAGATGCCACCACCAAAATAAAGAAACAAACACGCATTCCCAATTGTTCCCCCAAGTACAAAACACTAACAAAAAGCACACCACACTTAAAAATAAAAAGAACAAAACTAAACTAGTTCAACACATAAAAAAATAAAAATAAAGATAGAGTAAGCACATGGACCTAATCAATGACTAGCGAATGTTACTAGTGTCCTCATCATCATAAGGGCACCTCGAGAGTGGTGGTCCTGCAATATCCCTCCAAAAAGACTCTCTCCAAGCACTGAAATCAACTGCACCAGATGAGCCAGCACTGCTGCTGCTGGAAGGTGCAAATGATCCCTGTTGATGATCATAGGTGTGTTGAAGTGGGATCCGTGAGGACGGCTCAAAAACGGGCGTGTGATGCTGGCCCGAAACTAACATTGCTCAAAGAAACACTTTCCTGTCTGAAATCCACTGACTTCCCTACACTTGGGTGTTGCTATGATGATGAGAACTGCAACACAACAAAAACAAACATTAAATACA
>JBCNJP010000591.1:0-25540 GCA_039602395.1 Deinandra increscens subsp. villosa
ATTTTAGTGCCATCATGTTACTATATGTAAATATTGTTACAAATTGAAAGGTCTGAAATGTGCAATATTTGTGCAGGGTTCTAGGGATGGCAGCCTCTAACGGAGTCACAGGAGCAAAGCCGCTTGTGACGTGGCCATATTTAGAAACTTAGAGCTTCAGTAATAACTTTGTTATGGCAGATCTATACTTGGATTGAAACTATTGAACTCGGCAGTTACTATGAGTCCATAGAAATTTCAGTCGTCGGTGGTAAATTTGTTGTTCGGTATAACTGCACCATCGGTAATAAATTTGTACTTTAGTAGTAATCCTTTTACCATGAATTATGTTAATGCTAACGGGTTACTGCTAAAGTAACTACTCGTCGTTCGTAGTTATAATCATTAACTAACATGTTATTATGTTGGTTCCCCTAGCTAGCATATAAACATGATCCTTGGTCTAAGTCGGGCACACTATACACAACAAATTTTCACATATTCATTCTTGAAAATTTCTCTGTAGTACCCAATTGAATTGAAAAGTTCGTATATACTTACGAATTGTTTCAATCTAGAAGCGTCATTATACACTATTGAGAGAAAATCCAAGCATACACGAAGCTCAAAACATACCATGCATTGACTAAAGTTACACGTAGTGTAGTAACCATCTTGTTTAATTTCCTTTTTGAATGTCAAATTTTATCTCCTATTTCTCCAAATTTAAGGACGAGCTAGTGGGTAAACTTTACATACCCGGCCCGACCATGTGCTCTTAAATGCATGTGTGGTAGAACCACAAGACATGATAGAACGAAATTAACCACCATATTGTTGAAACTACTGTCGTGCAATAATATATCTTGTAACTTGATCATCACTTAGAAAATAAAGGGAAAAAAGTTATGCTTAAAAGCATTATAAGAGGAGGACAAACTAATTAAGGTAAGAGGGTTGAAGGTACAAGTGGGGCAAAACATTACATACAATCATTCATCCCATCAAACATAAGACTCCAAGATAACCTTGACAAGACATCACATGTCGTGTACAACAACCCCACCCTACGCCAATTAGGGTGGTGGCACGTTGCTCATTTTATTTTTTGGTACAATTTTTTACCAAGGTTTGTCATTTATGAAATGAACTTTCAAGCTTAATATTTTTTGGTACAATATGCATCATTTAAACCGTCTCTAAATCATCAATTAAAGTTGTATATAGAATTTGCTTACCTTTTTTGGTTGGCGAAACTAGAATTTTTTTTCTATGGGTCACTTTTTTCGGTTCTCTTATTTTTTATATGGACGTTAAAAGTTTTAGATCGGGTCATTAATTTGGGCCAGTCGATCAGGTCGCCGAGGGGTCAGGTTGGGTCGGGCTATGTAAATTTCTATTTTTTCTAGTGTTTCAATTTTGCAACTTTAATAAACTTCCAATTGCTTAATGACCCACTCTACTCGCAAATACTTCTAAAACCTAATTGTCCATTCAATTAGACTTGTAATCATTACAACCATCATAAGTTTTGAATACCTGCAAAATTGTTTCAGTGAAATGCCATAGCTTTGATTTGAGAGTTTCACAACCCTCGTCAAATCAAATTTCAATAAATCAACTTTATATTAAGGTTGTACGAATTCCGAATAATATCAATTGAATTGAATTTTGTGATTCTCGTACATTGCGGAGGAAGCAAAGGAAATAATATATACAACAATAATCATGGAGAGAAATAAGCAAGGTTTTAAAAACCGGTTCGAACCGGCCGGTTCGACCGGTTCAACCGTCACCCGGCCACCTAGCCGGTTTTTTAACATCCGGTTTTATGGGTTTAACCGGACCGGGTTAGACCGGCCGGTTTTCCGGTTTTGTCCGGTTTTTTCCGGTTCAACCGGTCCGGTTCAACCGGTTTTCTGTTTTTTTTTACTTTTTTTTAATTATTTTTTAAAGTTTAAAACTTATATTTTCTTATGAAATACATATTTGATATTATTTTTGAGTGGATTATAATTGTATTTTAACTATTTTTGTTGGGGTGTACAAGTTTATTAGCATTTTTATAAAAAAATATATATAAATCCCCTAACCGGTTCAACCACCCGGTCTAACCGGTCCGACCGGTCGAACCGGTCCCGGAAGGTTTTCCGGTTCAACTAAAAAACCGGTTTTTAAAACATTGGAAATAAGCATTCTAACCTACAATTTCACTATGATATTTGACTATGACTTAATTTGAAATACAAATTTAAATGATAATAAATAACAAATGTACATGGCGGGTGTTTGAGCATAAACAATGTGTCTTGTGTGTTGTATCTGGATAGATCATGTTAGTTGTCAAGAGTTAGTGAGGTGTGTAGTAAGCTGCCAACGAACCAAGTAGCAAACTGTATAAATTTTCAAAATGTATGTAGTTTATGCATTTATTGTTCGTCAACGTCAGAAAGTGCTGAAGTTGTTAAAACCTGAAGATTATTGTAGTTGGGCCACAAGTTTTAAAGCGTATATTGATGATTTGGATAAAACTTTGTGGATACTGATGGATATAAATATCCAAATAATTTGAATAAAGAGTTTAAGAAGAAAATATATTTTACTTCTGAAGAGACTCGGTCCTATGATCGAAATAAAATACCCACATAAATTTCAAGTCAATTCAAGTATCATCACAAAGCTAAAATAGTACGGGATACTATAAAGATACAATGTGAGGAACACATTGTTAAACTTTCTCAGAATTCAGAAAAAGTTACCGAATGTGTAACTGATACTGTATCTGAGTCAAGCAATTGTGAGGCTGTTGATAAAGGTTGTGATTGTTTCGTAGCAGAAGTTCAGAAAGATGTTTCTTTAAAGTGTACAAAGTGTTATGAACTTGCTAAGATCAATGAAGAGTTGTTGAAAGAAAATAATGTGTTGTTTGAAGACTATAACAAAGAAAAAGCTGAAGCAAATGAAGCTATTGAAGATTTTTGAGCCACTTTTTACCAAAAGTTTACCTTGGAAAGAAAAACATGATAGAATTAAGAAAATTGTTGTTGAAGCTGCCTAAAAAGTGATTAATCTTCAGGAGGAACTCACGAGGTTGCGTGATGAAAATGTTCTGTTGCAAGGTCAAAATAAAGTTTTGAAGGTAGATATTGCAGATTATAAGCGAAAGTTAGAAAGGGTTACTGCTGAAGTTCTGGAAGAGTGTGACTTGAGGCGACGCCATAAATATGAATATAACGTGTTGTCAGACAATTTCATTGCTTCACAGAGAGAATTTTTGGAAGCTCATACAAATATCTCTGAACTGAAGATAAAAGTTTTCGTTTTACATAGGCAATTGAAGAATTGTAATAATTCACCGACGTTTTTGAATTATTTGTACAAGCTGGAGAAGAGTGAGGAGACTAATAAAGATACAAATCTTCATTAAGTTCCTACTCCTATGGATTTTGATATATCTACACCAGTAGTGACATCTGGTATTGAACAACATGATTATTCAAAATTTGCTGATCCAAGTTGATAAAAGAAAACAAGGTCAAAGTCTAAGAAGAAAACTGAAGAAAAGCTTGATTTTAGTAAAGACTCTAAGTTTGCCCCAAAGTCTACATTCTTGAATCAAGAAAAGATGTTTGATGGAAGTGAAGGCAGGGCAAATATGAACAAGTTTTCACCAATTGACATTTATGAAACTTTATTTTCCAAGAAGAATGATCTCAAAGGAATCAAGTTTGGATTTTCTAAACTTGCCAAACAAGGTCATGAGATACCAAGTTCTGTGCAAGATAAATTCAAACAGAAAAATTGTGGCTTAGTATTTGAAAACAAAGCGGTTCAAATAAAAAATATCAACGAGAAAGTGCTCAAACTTGAAAACAGGGTACAATAGAAGGTGTTATCAGGCAAGAAGCCTCAAGTTTGGAAAAAAGGTAGTTCCTCCTTTATCTGCACATGATAAGGTTTCTACTGAAGAGTCTTTTTGTATATCTGATGCTACACCAGAAAGCGGTAAAAGTTCAGGTTCATTTCATTCTGCTATGTCAAAAAGGTTTTATCATCATGATAATTTCTTAGGTTATAGAGATGATTCGGGTTTTTATGACTCTCCATTTGAAACATGTTTTCAGAAACCTACAAAACCAAAGAAACATAAACCTGTAATTCCAATCATTTATGTTAATGGTTCGACTGATTATCCAATTTCTATTCTGATTACTAATCGCCAACGTTGTTATATTTGTCATAAAAAGGGACATTTTTGCTAATAATTGTCCTATGAGTGTTAACAAATCATCATCATATGTCAAAAATACAAAATTTGGTAATCCGGATGGCATAATTTTTAATGAACCACTACCCAATAGTAACATTTTTTGAAAAAAGAAATTTGACTCTGAGCATTTGGGTATTAGTTCTGACTATCATTCATCAGTCGAGAATGGTTCATTAGAAAATTCAAAACTGAAAATTCAATGGAGCCCTAAGGTTGTCTCTATGGCCAACAGTGATTTTGTTGAAGACACTTGACAACCTACAACTGTGGCTGAGGGTCGGGGTTTTAAGGATGTATTGTTTTCCAGTGTTTGCATGTATTTTAAGAAGGACTGTTAGTAACTGAAAGATTGTTGACAGTGGAATACTTGTGGGTGATTTAAGTTAAATTACAATGCTCTTATCTCTGACATTTTGATTTTCAAAAGCATCATTTTCAATGTGGTGTCAAGTGTTGATCGATCATTTTCATTTTTGTTTTTGTTATTCATTTTCTTTCGTGCATATTTTAGGGGGGGGGGGGGCGGATTTGAAAATTCAAAAAATAGAGTTTGTTGAATTTTAGGGGGAGAAATTAAGTATGGAAAAATTCAAAATTGAGAAATTGATCTAACAAAGCGAGAAACAATAGTACATCAGCATTTATGTTTATCTGCCATGGATATATTATGTAACAACCCGTAAGTTTCCAAGGACTTAAACCGATAATATATACTTATGTGTTAACTGTGTTACGTAACTGTTTACTTGCAATGTGCCAATTTTATCATAATTACATTCATTTACAATAGGAAAATAGCCTTGACGTAGCCTTAACTCATGTTGTAAACAATAATTGAACATGATGACTTCTTTGCACGAAATGGTCGCTGGAACTTCAATAATAATAAAGCGACTAACTGAATTCATTTATCAAACTTACCAAACTATGTGGTAAACGTTAAACATGATCCCATCATCTTGTGGATTTATCATTATTTTCATTTTCATTTTACATTCATTTAAACCATTAAACTTTAATTTACCTTTTATCAACCTTTATCATTTTATGACACACATTTCATATGAAACTAATACAAACAATTTCATGTTAAATAACAACGTGTTTAGACTACGACAACAAAAACGAGACTTGTGATCCATTCCTCGCGTAAACCTCAATATATTTTACGTCCAAAACATTTTATTAAACCTTATTAACATTCACGACAATTGTATTTTCACATGCATGCAATATATTTATACATGCAACGCGATTTTTCAAGCTATTAACCTTCGAGTATTTCCATTCCAAACCGAGTCATTATTTTTATTAGTTTACGTTGTCGTGAATAAATATTTTAAAAAACCTTCAAACCCGATTTGATTTATTTATTTTCTTTCCCTTTCTCCTAGTCGCGACCCTCACACTTTTCCCATCTCCCTCTCGTTTTCTCCTCGCGACCCGGCCGGCCACGGGAGTCGAACCCGTGACCTTCCTTCTTGCTTCTTTCGGCCGAAACCCAACCAAACCACCACCAATTCCATTAGTTGGTTAGTTACTTACATGTACTTGTGGTTGACCTCCTTAGATGCCAATTATATCAATCTCCAACACCTCACTTACACCCTATGCATGCTTTAACAACCATAGGTAGAAGTTGTCTCAAGCCACAACAAAACTAAGACCCATTGGTCACTAGTTTCCCCCCATGAGACACCCACTTTCCCTCTCAAAAATTGCAGCCATGTTCCACTCAATATACACACAATTGACACAAGTATTTGAGTCCCTTACACCCTCCTTGGAGCCCCTTGTGAACCGGCTCAAGTGAGGACTCGAACCCGTCCCCTTCTTCTTCCCTTTTTCGGTCCATACATAACACACACACACATTTATACTTAGACTTTTATTAACCCTCATTCTACTAGATATTTATCAAACATCACAAGACCCAAACACTCCCTCATTCTCTCCACCTCTCTATCTCGTCTCACTCTCTCTCTCTCTCGGTTTCTTTTGGGACCGAAACACACACACACACTAACCAAACATCCTCCTTCCTCATTTACTTCCATACATAATCACTTTTACCTTAACCTAGCCTTCATTTGTTACTTTCAACTTTCAAGAAAACTCTCCTTGCTCTCTCTCCTTTCCCCAACCGTAAGTCTCTCTCTCTCTACTCTCTCTCTAGATTTTCTACTCAAACACTCATATTCTTGATGATTCATGATACTAGGAAGCAAGAACACTCAAGAACAACCCTCATCATCATCATTTTCGGCCTCTCTCACCTCCTAACAAGGTTCCATCATCACTTTTCTTAGTTAAATCTTGTTCTAACAAGTATTACTAGTATTCTTTCATAACTAGATCACTCCATTTACAAGTCTTGACTCACATTGTTGTCTAAACATCATTTTACCACATAAAAGCTTACTTACTTGTATTTAACTTCATGTTCCACCATGTATTTACCTACTAGAAACTCATGATAGTGTTTACTTGTAATATTATGTGCAAAACTTAGCATAGTTGGACTTTTACACAAGTGTTTGCTTAGTTTGCATTTTTAGACAATAACTTTGTATTTATCATGTGTTATGTGTAGATCTTGTAATTTTGGACCCCTTGATGCCTATGACACGTTTTTAGACTCTTAACATAGTCAAAATATGATATCTTGGACTTTAGAAAAGTTACTAGTGCTTAAACTCACCATAGCAAACTTTTACATACAAAAGTACACTTTAAAAACCCTAAAAAGTGCCTTTAGCTATAGATCCGTTTTGACCAGAAAGTTTGGACTTTTAAACAGTAGGTTGTGATGGTTAAAGTGAACCTAAGACATGGCCAAAAGATCCCTTTATAAATTACTTGAATTTGGGCACAAACCGGGACTAAAACCGACACCCGACGGACCCGGAAACACCATTTTTGTAAAGAAACCCAAATCTGGTCCAAATGAACTCATAGGGTTATTTTAATGATGAAAACATGTTTACAAATGCTTATGGTGAAATTTAGGAACCTAACAGTGTCATTTAACGGGCAAACGGGACCAAAACGGCAAAACCGACACTAAATACACAAAACCGGCAAACTAATGCAAACCGACACTTAAAATCATTATCCACCCATTTTGGACAGAAAATAATCATATTTTATTGAACTTGATTGATTTCTAACTTAAACGGATAAGTATCGTGTAATCGGCGGTTACCGCGAAATCGCCCGGTTTTTGGCTAATTTGTCAAAATAACCAATTTTCATATAAAAACCCTCATTTTGACTTAATATTTATTTCTATAAATATTTACCATCTTTAAATATTATTTGGGAATTTTTATATATTTTATTTAATTAAAAATATATATTTTACATTATTTCCAAATAAATAACTAACCGGATATATTCCCTTGACTTTTCAAATCACTTAACCCTAAGGCTACCATGACGTCAAGACTTGACCTACCTAATTGGAGTGACATTAATGTCAACCCAATTACTTATTATATTGCATGTCTTATAATTATCTAGGCTTGCATTTCCCGTTGATCATATTTCCGACTACTGTTTCTGAATCATGTGAGTTTTCACGGCCCCTTTTTCCTTTAACTATTTTATCTTTGGGGGAGAATTCATACATACATTTTTCCATGTTAGACAATTAGACCTTGTTATCATAACTGTTTCATGTACTTTTCCATTGTCCATACTTGTTATCTCATGTTCATTCATGCTATAACCCAAACCCCACTATTAACTGAATCCGATTAATTATCATTTGCAAACGGTAACGTTTGAATAGATCTATTGGGTTAACGCCCCTGCTCTGATTGGTAGCTCCAATCGTGACTCCGTCTTTTGTCAAAGAGTACAAATTGTTATGTCATATCTATGCGGTACCAACCGGACTATAGGTACCAAGAGTGGGTAAACAGTCAGTTTCGGTATTCAGGGTACATGGTAACATTATCAACTAGTCTTATCAAATATTGTCATTTATTAACATGAACTATTTCCGATTACTATTTTCATTTAACCTTTAACTGCTAGCACTTTAAACCTGTGAAACTCACCAACAATTATTTGTTGACCGTTTTCTCGTATGAATTCTCAGGTACTTAAACTTAACTGCTGTGCATGCATCGGACCTGCTTGCTTGTTTCCTGCCTTTGCATCTTAGGACTTTTCATTTGTTTCTGGAGTATGGTTTAGCTTTTGGAGATTTTCCTGACATAACATCTAACGGTGTCATGTCCTAAAAATCTTTTGAAACTTATGTGTTGTAAACTTAAAACTATTTACTTTTCTCATTACAATTAATCCGCTGCGTAATGATATTGGAAAAACTCCTATTTACTCCAACAATTTAACAATTTCCAAAACGGCTCTAGTTGTTGAACCATCCAGAGTACGTTCGTAACCTTGACTGTGATAACCTTTTTCGCATCCCGACACAAATCTTACAGGGTGTGACATATTAAGTCTAAAGGCTATAGGTTCTTGCATGATCTGTGAATGTGCATGACTAATCTGATATCTGCAAATAGGATATAAACATAAAGCTTGCCTGATAATTTTGGTGATTCGCTTCTTGATGAATGTTGTGTGATGATTCTGCTACAAAAATAGAATAAGAGATATCCTGATGAATGCATGTTGTCACTTTGAAAGATTTCAACTTGTTTTATTTTCTTTAATAATATGACCAAATGACTGGACTATCTGTACGTATCGAAAGATCGACCTTCTAAGGAGTCATTTGGGTTTTCATTCAAACTTTGAACTCTCTCTGCGTACTCACAAGGTTGATCTGAGATTGAAAGTCTTGAACAGTTCAAGTTGTTTTAATTTTCTTTATTTTCTCAAATACTTGGGCTTTCTCTGCATGTCCACAAGACCGACCTAATTGCTAAGTGTTTGAGGTTCTGCTTTGTTTTTGCATGACTCATCAAGGATGATTAAGTCACTATAAAAATTGCTTATATATGATAAAACATGATGATTTGTCGGTATACATGATAGAGTGGAGGCCGAATTGTCAGTGCATGATAATATTACCTTAAGCATATATGAAAACGATAAATAGATTAGTTCATGCTGAAATAAACATAAATCTTGTATTTGTAAATCTTGGCTTGCATGCTGATTAAGGCCGAAACTGAAATGTCATAGATGTGTAATGACTAATATGGTCTCGCGCCGTGATCTTTCTCGCAAATTAAAATGAAAATCAGTATTGCATTTTATTTTGTTTTCACTTTAGAAAATCAAAAAAAAATTTGGTGTGTTTTAGCATAAACTTTGTAAAAGCCAAAAACCTTTTATTTCTTATTTATTTTCGATCGATTGACACAAGATACACAAATTTCAAATTTGATTTTCAAACCATCTTGGTTCTCCGAAGGAAATTTTTTTCATGATTAACTTAATGTTAGCCTAAAAATATAAAACCGCGTTTCTGTCTTCTGAAGTCGCAGGTTAAAATGTTGACTCACAAACATGGTGAAAGGGGGAGATAATGAAGAATTTTTCTCAAGTGGTTCAGTGATATGGCCATGTTCCAACCGTGCAAGCTCTACAACTAACATCAATTTTCAAGATTAAAGATTCTAATACAGTATTGTTAAAGATCAGATACTTAAATATTTGAAGAAAATAGTAGCAGATACATCACATGTTAAGGGGGTCTGTTAGAGCATAAATAGTGTGTCTCCTGTGTTGTATCTAGATAGATCATGTTAGTTGTCAAGATTTAGTGAGGTGTGTTGTAAGCTGCCAGCGAACCAAGCAGCTAGCTGCTGGTTCGTTGGCAACGAACCATACGTTCGTTGCTCTGCCAGTTCATTAGAGAGCATTGACTATAAATAAGCAATGTTTGTTAGAATTTCAGATAGATTTTAGAGTTAGCGTCTAAGTGATAGTTGTGTGATGTGTTTGGAACTATACCTAAAAACGACTAACTTAACCTAGACCTAATCCTAGACCTAGACACACCTACTTTTACCGAAACTCCTAAACTAAACCAAACCTAAAGGCAAGTATACCTATCGGTGGCAGTATAGCTTATGGAAGACCAGATATCGAACCCTATAAACACTATGTAACAAGACTCTAACATAGGAAAAATGAATAGGAAATTGGAATTGAGTGAATTTGGTTTTTAAGGTTTATTTAACTAAATTAACTACTTTAACTAACTAGCAACTGACAATGAGGAAACTTCAGATATCAGAGAAAGATACCACCTAGACCTAGAATCCTAATCAACGCCTATAACCTTACCTAGCGATGACAACTCTGATGACGGTTAGGTCACCTCTGAGATTGTTCCTAACTGACAATTCTAATGCTCGAACAAGGGCTCACCTTTTGAGCCCGTCCCACTTCAATTAATCCTAACCACCTTCAAAACAATATAGGACACCTTAGAATAGCAGGAGCTACCACTAACTACTATGAATGACATGGAATAGCAAGTTAACTAATTTCCTAGGGCATCCCTCTCTCGATGCAGTGTTATCCTAATCCACTAACTAACCCGACTACCCAAAAAATCTATCACCTCTCGGAATGTCTAGAAAAGGCAGCATATTGCAAACAAATTGATAATCATCAATCAACACAATAGTTCAAGACGTGTCCTAAATTACTCTATCCACACTAACCCTAAAGCTAGAAACTTTAGATAATATACCTAAATTGAAAGACATTCGAAGGCATATCATGCATCAATTAACTATTATGGACATGTTAAGCAACACATATATGCATACAATCATATTAATTAATGGAATTTAAAGAATTGCAAACATCAAACAAGTTTTCAAAAGTGAAATAAAGTCACAAACATTGATTAATCATCTAATTGGTCTAGGCGGTAGCATTTACTTAGCCTACCACCATGAGTATGTCAAAATCACATAACAGATTCAAACTTTGCACACTCATCATAGTCAAGTCTAAACAATTGATAAGAACAATGAGAATTTGAAGAACCGAATAGTGATTTGTGTTGATTACTTGACTCTTCAATCTTCTCCTTGATCCCAGTCTCTCTCAAGCTATGGAAATCTTCTAAAATTTATCCCTAGTTAGCTGGAATGACATATGTCCCGAATTGAACCCATAAAGTCGAATTTATATAAAAAAAAATTAGGGTTTACGGATTAATCCCCTCCAAGCGTAGCTTATCACTTGTAGGGTTCCTGAGCTTCAGGTGATACGCGCGTTGCCATGTCAAGACAATATAGTCGGGCATTACCCCGGCTGACCACCTTTGACTTTAATCGCCCCAAGCGTATCGCTTGGGGGATCCTTTTCTATAGGCGATACGCTTGCTGCCACTATATAAGCAATTCTTCATTTATTTCTTGTTTAATTTCCTCCAACTCTCACATGGCCTCGGGAATGAATAAAACACCTACAAAAACACAATAAAAACATAATAAAGACTCAAATAACAAAAACTGACTAAGAACACATAAAATGACTCAAATTAGACTAAAACCGACTCAAATGGCATACAATTTACAGGGAAATATATGATGTGCTTGTAACACATCACTGTGAGTTGGAGATTTTCTGGTTCCTGAGTTTTGTAAAGAGTCTAAGTGATCTCAATACAAAGCTTGATTATTTACATTCTTGTCTCATTGATTTGATCAAACAACCAGTAATAAGATCCTCCCAGGGCTTTACAGTGTGAGGTTATAGTTTAACATGTCCTCGCAAGATCGGTGTTCACGGGATAAGTCCAATTTTGGAGAGTAATAGATGAAAGTGTGACTGTAGCAGTGGTCTTATTAATACATCTGCCAATTGATCATCACCAGAAATGTGTGTTACTCTGAGTGATTTTTCTTGAACTTTTTCACGAAAAAGTAGAAATCAAGTGCTAAATGTTTCATGCTGGAGTGAAAAATGGGATTTGCAGAATATGTTGTAGCACTAAGATTGTCACAGTAAATTACCAGTACTTTAGAGAGATGAAAACCAAGTTTCATAAAAAGAGACAAGATCCATTGAATGTCGGTTGTAGTAGAAGCTATAGCCCGAAATTCATCTTTGGTCGAGCTTGGTGCGAGGGTTCTTTGACGTTTTGAGCTCCATGAGATTGGGTTAGATCCTAGATAAACAATGTAGCTGATTGTGCTTCTATAATTTTGTTTGGTGCGAGGGTACTTTGACGTTTTGAGCTCCATGAGATTGGGTTAGATCCTATACACGTTTTTATATCAAATATTCTTCACTTTTGGGTTCTTTTCTGACTGATTATTTAAAAAACAGTTTAATATTGTTTCGTATATAGTTTTTGTAGGGATATGATCATGTAATAGTAAGCGTATGTCCGGAAATTATTTAAGCCTACGGGGTCACACGTCTCGACACCAAATGCATTAATATTAATTAAAGGTTAATTAATATTTATCACGAACATTTAACGAGGTTTCGTTAAAAACTGACAGTTAATTGTTAACAGGGGTGTTGGTTGTAATTAGAGAGAGTTGTAATTAAATTACAACTCTCTCTAATTACAACCAACACCCCTGTTAACAATTAACTGTCAGTTTTAAACGAAACCTCGTTAAATGTTCGTGATAAATATTAATTAACCTTTAATTAATATTAATGCATTTGGTGTCGAGACGTGTGACCCCGTAGGCTTAAATAATTTCCGGACATACGCTCACTATTACATGATCATATCCCTACAAAAACTATATACGAAACAATATTAAACTGTTTTTTAAATAATCAGTCAGAAAAGAACCCAAAAGTGAAGAATATTTGATATAAAAACGTGTATAGGATCTAACCCAATCTCATGGAGCTCAAAACGTCAAAGTACCCTCGCACCAAACAAAATTATAGAAGCACAATCAGCTACATTGTTTATCTAGGATCTAACCCAATCTCATGGAGCTCAAAACGTCAAAGAACCCTCGCACCAAGCTCGACCAAAGATGAATTTCGGGCTATAGCTTCTACTACAACCGACATTCAATGGATCTTGTCTCTTTTTATGAAACTTGGTTTTCATCTCTCTAAAGTACTGGTAATTTACTGTGACAATCTTAGTGCTACAACATATTCTGCAAATCCCATTTTTCACTCCAGCATGAAACATTTAGCACTTGATTTCTACTTTTTCGTGAAAAAGTTCAAGAAAAATCACTCAGAGTAACACACATTTCTGGTGATGATCAATTGGCAGATGTATTAATAAGACCACTGCTACAGTCACACTTTCATCTATTACTCTCCAAAATTGGACTTATCCCGTGAACACCGATCTTGCGAGGACATGTTAAACTATAACCTCACACTGTAAAGCCCTGGGAGGATCTTATTACTGGTTGTTTGATCAAATCAATGAGACAAGAATGTAAATAATCAAGCTTTGTATTGAGATCACTTAGACTCTTTACAAAACTCAGGAACCAGAAAATCTCCAACTCACAGTGATGTGTTACAAGCACATCATATATTTCCCTGTAAATTGTATGCCATTTGAGTCGGTTTTAGTCTAATTTGAGTCATTTTATGTGTTCTTAGTCAGTTTTTGTTATTTGAGTCTTTATTATGTTTTTATTGTGTTTTTGTAGGTGTTTTATTCATTCCCGAGGCCATGTGAGAGTTGGAGGAAATTAAACAAGAAATAAATGAAGAATTGCTTATATAGTGGCAGCAAGCGTATCGCCTATAGAAAAGGATCCCCCAAGCGATACGCTTGGGGCGATTAAAGTCAAAGGTGGTCAGCCGGGGTAATGCCCGACTATATTGTCTTGACATGGCAACGCGCGTATCACCTGAAGCTCAGGAACCCTACAAGTGATAAGCTACGCTTGGAGGGGATTAATCCGTAAACCCTAATTTTTTTTTATATAAATTCGACTTTATGGGTTCAATTCGGGACATATGTCATTCCAGCTAACTAGGGATAAATTTTAGAAGATTTCCATAGCTTGAGAGAGACTGGGATCAAGGAGAAGATTGAAGAGTCAAGTAATCAACACAAATCACTATTCGGTTCTTCAAATTCTCATTGTTCTTATCAATTGTTTAGACTTGACTATGATGAGTGTGCAAAGTTTGAATCTGTTATGTGATTTTGACATACTCATGGTGGTAGGCTAAGTAAATGCTACCGCCTAGACCAATTAGATGATTAATCAATGTTTGTGACTTTATTTCACTTTTGAAAACTTGTTTGATGTTTGCAATTCTTTAAATTCCATTAATTAATATGATTGTATGCATATATGTGTTGCTTAACATGTCCATAATAGTTAATTGATGCATGATATGCCTTCGAATGTCTTTCAATTTAGGTATATTATCTAAAGTTTCTAGCTTTAGGGTTAGTGTGGATAGAGTAATTTAGGACACGTCTTGAACTATTGTGTTGATTGATGATTATCAATTTGTTTGCAATATGCTGCCTTTTCTAGACATTCCGAGAGGTGATAGATTTTTTGGGTAGTCGGGTTAGTTAGTGGATTAGGATAACACTGCATCGAGAGAGGGATGCCCTAGGAAATTAGTTAACTTGCTATTCCATGTCATTCATAGTAGTTAGTGGTAGCTCCTGCTATTCTAAGGTGTCCTATATTGTTTTGAAGGTGGTTAGGATTAATTGAAGTGGGACGGGCTCAAAAGGTGAGCCCTTGTTCGAGCATTAGAATTGTCAGTTAGGAACAATCTCAGAGGTGACCTAACCGTCATCAGAGTTGTCATCGCTAGGTAAGGTTATAGGCGTTGATTAGGATTCTAGGTCTAGGTGGTATCTTTCTCTGATATCTGAAGTTTCCTCATTGTCAGTTGCTAGTTAGTTAAAGTAGTTAATTTAGTTAAATAAACCTTAAAAACCAAATTCACTCAATTCCAATTTCCTATTCATTTTTCCTATGTTAGAGTCTTGTTACATAGTGTTTATAGGGTTCGATATCTGGTCTTCCATAAGCTATACTGCCACCGATAGGTATACTTGCCTTTAGGTTTGGTTTAGTTTAGGAGTTTCGGTAAAAGTAGGTGTGTCTAGGTCTAGGATTAGGTCTAGGTTAAGTTAGTCGTTTTTAGGTATAGTTCCAAACACATCACACAACTATCACTTAGACGCTAACTCTAAAATCTATCTGAAATTCTAACAAACATTGCTTATTTATAGTCAATGCTCTCTAATGAACTGGCAGAGCAACGAACGTATGGTTCGTTGCCAACGAACCAGCAGCTAGCTGCTTGGTTCGCTGGCAGCTTACAACACACCTCACTAAATCTTGACAACTAACATGATCTATCTAGATACAACACAGGAGACACACTATTTATGCTCTAACAGACCCCCTTAACATGTGATGTATCTGCTACTATTTTCTTCAAATATTTAAGTATCTGATCTTTAACAATACTGTATTAGAATCTTTAATCTTGAAAATTGATGTTAGTTGTAGAGCTTGCACGGTTGGAACATGGCCATATCACTGAACCACTTGAGAAAAATTCTTCATTATCTCCCCCTTTCACCATGTTTGTGAGTCAACATTTTAACCTGCGACTTCAGAAGACAGAAACGCGGTTTTATATTTTTAGGCTAACATTAAGTTAATCATGAAAAAAATTTCCTTCGGAGAACCAAGATGGTTTGAAAATCAAATTTGAAATTTGTGTATCTTGTGTCAATCGATCGAAAATAAATAAGAAATAAAAGGTTTTTGGCTTTTACAAAGTTTATGCTAAAACACACCAAATTTTTTTTTGATTTTCTAAAGTGAAAACAAAATAAAATGCAATACTGATTTTCATTTTAATTTGCGAGAAAGATCACGGCGCGAGACCATATTAGTCATTACACATCTATGACATTTCAGTTTCGGCCTTAATCAGCATGCAAGCCAAGATTTACAAATACAAGATTTATGTTTATTTCAGCATGAACTAATCTATTTATCGTTTTCATATATGCTTAAGGTAATATTATCATGCACTGACAATTCGGCCTCCACTCTATCATGTATACCGACAAATCATCATGTTTTATCATATATAAGCAATTTTTATAGTGACTTAATCATCCTTGATGAGTCATGCAAAAACAAAGCAGAACCTCAAACACTTAGCAATTAGGTCGGTCTTGTGGACATGCAGAGAAAGCCCAAGTATTTGAGAAAATAAAGAAAATTAAAACAACTTGAACTGTTCAAGACTTTCAATCTCAGATCAACCTTGTGAGTACGCAGAGAGAGTTCAAAGTTTGAATGAAAACCCAAATGACTCCTTAGAAGGTCGATCTTTCGATACGTACAGATAGTCCAGTCATTTGGTCATATTATTAAAGAAAATAAAACAAGTTGAAATCTTTCAAAGTGACAACATGCATTCATCAGGATATCTCTTATTCTATTTTTGTAGCAGAATCATCACACAACATTCATCAAGAAGCGAATCACCAAAATTATCAGGCAAGCTTTATGTTTATATCCTATTTGCAGATATCAGATTAGTCATGCACATTCACAGATCATGCAAGAACCTATAGCCTTTAGACTTAATATGTCACACCCTGTAAGATTTGTGTCGGGATGCGAAAAAGGTTATCATAGTCAAGGTTACGAACGTACTCTGGATGGTTCAACAACTATAGCCGTTTTGGAAATTGTTAAATTGTTGGAGTAAATAGGAGTTTTTCCAATATCATTACGCAGCGGATTAATTGTAATGAGAAAGTAAATAGTTTTAAGTTTACAACACATAAGTTTCAAAAGATTTTTAGGACATGACACCGTTAGATGTTATGTCAGGAAAATCTCTAAAAGCTAAACCATACTCCAGAAACAAATGAAAAGTCCTAAGATGCAAAGGCAGGAAACAAGCAAGCAGGTCCGATGCATGCACATCAGTTAAGTTTAAGTACCTGAGAATTCATACGAGAAAACGGTGAACAAATAATTGTTGGTGAGTTTCACAGGTTTAAAGTGCTAGCAGTTAAAGGTTAAATGAAAATAGTAATCGGAAATAGTTCATGTTAATAAATGACAATATTTGATAAGACTAGTTGATAATGTTACCATGTACCCTGAATACCGAAACTGACTGTTTACCCACTCTTGGTACCTATAGTCCGGTTGGTACCGCATAGATATGACATATCAATTTGTACTCTTTGACAAAAGATGGAGTCACAATTGGAGCTACCAATCAGAGCAGGGGCGTTAACCCAATAGATCTATTCAAACGTTACCGTTTGCAAATGATAATTAATCGGATTCAGTTAATAGTGGGGTTTGGGTTATAGCATGAATGAACATGAGATAACAAGTATGGACAATGGAAAAGTACATGAAACAGTTATGATAACAAGGTCTAATTGTCTAACATGGAAAAATGTATGTATGAATTCTCCCCCAAAGATAAAATAGTTAAAGGAAAAAGGGGCCGTGAAAACTCACATGATTCAGAAACAGTAGTCGGAAATATGATCAACGGGAAATGCAAGCCTAGATAATTATAAGACATGCAGTATAATAAGTAATTGGGTTGACATTAATGTCACTCCAATTAGGTAGGTCAAGTCTTGACGTCATGGTAGCCTTAGGGTTAAGTGATTTGAAAAGTCAAGGGAATATATCCGGTTAGTTATTTATTTGGAAATAATGTAAAATATATATTTTTAATTAAATAAAATATATAAAAATTCCCAAATAATATTTAAATATGGTAAATATTTATAGAAATAAATATTAAGTCAAAATGAGGGTTTTTATATGAAAATTGGTTATTTTGACAAATTAGCCAAAAACCGGGCGATTTCGCGGTAACCGCCGATTACACGATATTTATCCGTTTAAGTTAGAAATCAATCAAGTTCAATAAAATATGATTATTTTCTGTCCAAAATGGGTGGATAATTATTTTAAGTGTCGGTTTGCATTAGTTTGCCGGTTTTGTGTATTTAGTGTCGGTTTTGCCGTTTTGGTCCCGTTTGCCCGTTAAATGACACTGTTAGGTTCCTAAATTTCACCATAAGCATTTGTAAACATGTTTTCATCATTAAAATAACCCTATGAGTTCATTTGGACCAGATTTGGGTTTCTTTACAAAAATGGTGTTTCCGGGTCCGTCGGGTGTCGGTTTTAGTCCCGGTTTGTGCCCAAATTCAAGTAATTTATAAAGGGATCTTTTGGCCATGTCTTAGGTTCACTTTAACCATCACAACCTACTGTTTAAAAGTCCAAACTTTCTGGTCAAAACGGATCTATAGCTAAAGGCACTTTTTAGGGTTTTTAAAGTGTACTTTTGTATGTAAAAGTTTGCTATGGTGAGTTTAAGCACTAGTAACTTTTCTAAAGTCCAAGATATCATATTTTGACTATGTTAAGAGTCTAAAAACGTGTCATAGGCATCAAGGGGTCCAAAATTACAAGATCTACACATAACACATGATAAATACAAAGTTATTGTCTAAAAATGCAAACTAAGCAAACACTTGTGTAAAAGTCCAACTATGCTAAGTTTTGCACATAATATTACAAGTAAACACTATCATGAGTTTCTAGTAGGTAAATACATGGTGGAACATGAAGTTAAATACAAGTAAGTAAGCTTTTATGTGGTAAAATGATGTTTAGACAACAATGTGAGTCAAGACTTGTAAATGGAGTGATCTAGTTATGAAAGAATACTAGTAATACTTGCTAGAACAAGATTTAACTAAGAAAAGTGATGATGGAACCTTGTTAGGAGGTGAGAGAGGCCGAAAATGATGATGATGAGGGTTGTTCTTGAGTGTTCTTGCTTCCTAGTATCATGAATCATCAAGAATATGAGTGTTTGAGTAGAAAATCTAGAGAGAGAGTAGAGAGAGAGGACTTACGGTTGTGAGAAAGGAGAGAGAGCAAGAGAGAGTTTTCTTGAAAGTTGAAAGTAACAAATGAAGGCTAGGTTAAGGTAAAAGTGATTATGTATGGAAGTAAATGAGGAAGGGAGTAGTTTGGTTAGTGTGTGTGTGTGTTTCGGTCCCAAAAGAAACCGAGAGAGAGAGAGATGAGACGAGATAGAGAGGTGGAGAGAATGAGGGAGTGTTTGGGTCTTGTGATGTTTGATAAATATCTAGTAGAATGAGGGTTAATAAAAGTCTAAGTATAAATGTGTGTGTGTGTTGTGTATGGACCGAAAAAGGGAAGAAGAAGGGGACGGGTTCGAGTCCTCACTTGAGCCGGTTCACAAGGGGCTCCAAGGAGGGTGTCAAGGGACTCAAATACTTGTGTCAATTGTGTGTATATTGAGTGGAACATGGCTGCAATTTTTGAGAGGGAAAGTGGGTGTCTCATGGGGGGAAACTAGTGACCAATGGGTCTTAGTTTTGTTGTGGCTTGAGACAACTTCTACCTATGGTTGTTAAAGCATGCATAGGGTGTAAGTGAGGTGTTGGAGATTGATATAATTGGCATCTAAGGAGGTCAACCACAAGTACATGTAAGTAACTAACCAACTAATGGAATTGGTGGTGGTTTGGTTGTTGGTTTCGGCCGAAAGAAGCAAGGAAGGAAGGTCACGGGTTCGACTCCCGTGGCCGGCCGGGTCGCGAGGAGAAAACGAGAGGGAGATGGGAAAAGTGTGAGGGTCGCGACTAGGAGAAAGGGAAAGAAAATAAATAAATCAAATCGGGTTTGAAGGTTTTATAAAATATTTATTCACGACAACGTAAACTAATAAAAATAATGACTCGGTTTGGAATGGAAATACTCGAAGGTTAATAGCTTGAAAAATCGCGTTGCATGTATAAATATATTGCATGCATGTGAAAATACAATTGTCGTGAATGTTAATAAGGTTTAATAAAATGTTTTGGACGTAAAATATATTGAGGTTTACGCGAGGAATGGATCACAAGTCTCGTTTTTGTTGTCGTAGTCTAAACACGTTGTTATTTAACATGAAATTGTTTGTATTAGTTTCATATGAAATGTGTGTCATAAAATGATAAAGGTTGATAAAAGGTAAATTAAAGTTTAATGGTTTAAATGAATGTAAAATGAAAATGAAAATAATGATAAATCTCACAAGATGATGGGATCATGTTTAACGTTTACCACATAGTTTGGTAAATTTGATAAATGAATTCAGTTAGTCGCTTTATTATTATTGAAGTTCCAGCGACCATTTCGTGCAAAGAAGTCATCATGTTCAATTATTGTTTACAACATGAGTTAAGGCTACGTCAAGGCTATTTTCCTATTGTAAATGAATGTAATTATGATAAAATTGGCACATTGCAAGTAAACAGTTACGTAACACAGTTAACACATAAGTATATATTATCGGTTTAAGTCCTTGGAAACTTACGGGTTGTTACATAATATATCCATGGCAGATAAACATAAATGCTGATGTACTATTGTTTCTCGCTTTGTTAGATCAATTTCTCAATTTTGAATTTTTCCATACTTAATTTCTCCCCCTAAAATTCAACAAACTCTATTTTTTGAATTTTCAAATCCGCCCCCCCCCCCCTAAAAATATGCACGAAAGAAAATGAATAACAAAAACAAAAATGAAAATGATCGATCAACACTTGACACCACATTGAAAATGATGCTTTTGAAAATCAAAATGTCAGAGATAAGAGCATTGTAATTTAACTTAAATCACCCACAAGTATTCCACTGTCAACAATCTTTCAGTTACTAACAGTCCTTCTTAAAATACATGCAAACACTGGAAAACAATACATCCTTAAAACCCCGACCCTCAGCCACAGTTGTAGGTTGTCAAGTGTCTTCAACAAAATCACTGTTGGCCATAGAGACAACCTTAGGGCTCCATTGAATTTTCAGTTTTGAATTTTCTAATGAACCATTCTCGACTGATGAATGATAGTCAGAACTAATACCCAAATGCTCAGAGTCAAATTTCTTTTTTCAAAAAATGTTACTATTGGGTAGTGGTTCATTAAAAATTATGCCATCCGGATTACCAAATTTTGTATTTTTGACATATGATGATGATTTGTTAACACTCATAGGACAATTATTAGCAAAAATGTCCCTTTTTATGACAAATATAACAACGTTGGCGATTAGTAATCAGAATAGAAATTGGATAATCAGTCGAACCATTAACATAAATGATTGGAATTACAGGTTTATGTTTCTTTGGTTTTGTAGGTTTCTGAAAACATGTTTCAAATGGAGAGTCATAAAAACCCGAATCATCTCTATAACCTAAGAAATTATCATGATGATAAAACCTTTTTGACATAGCAGAATGAAATGAACCTGAACTTTTACCGCTTTCTGGTGTAGCATCAGATATACAAAAAGACTCTTCAGTAGAAACCTTATCATGTGCAGATAAAGGAGGAACTACCTTTTTTCCAAACTTGAGGCTTCTTGCCTGATAACACCTTCTATTGTACCCTGTTTTCAAGTTTGAGCACTTTCTCGTTGATATTTTTTATTTGAACCGCTTTGTTTTCAAATACTAAGCCACAATTTTTCTGTTTGAATTTATCTTGCACAGAACTTGGTATCTCATGACCTTGTTTGGCAAGTTTAGAAAATCCAAACTTGATTCCTTTGAGATCATTCTTCTTGGAAAATAAAGTTTCATAAATGTCAATTGGTGAAAACTTGTTCATATTTGCCCTGCCTTCACTTCCATCAAACATCTTTTCTTGATTCAAGAATGTAGACTTTGGGGCAAACTTAGAGTCTTTACTAAAATCAAGCTTTTCTTCAGTTTTCTTCTTAGACTTTGACCTTGTTTTCTTTTATCAACTTGGATCAGCAAATTTTGAATAATCATGTTGTTCAATACCAGATGTCACTACTGGTGTAGATATATCAAAATCCATAGGAGTAGGAACTTAATGAAGATTTGTATCTTTATTAGTCTCCTCACTCTTCTCCAGCTTGTACAAATAATTCAAAAACGTCGGTGAATTATTACAATTCTTCAATTGCCTATGTAAAACGAAAACTTTTATCTTCAGTTCAGAGATATTTGTATGAGCTTCCAAAAATTCTCTCTGTGAAGCAATGAAATTGTCTGACAACACGTTATATTCATATTTATGGCGTCGCCTCAAGTCACACTCTTCCAGAACTTCAGCAGTAACCCTTTCTAACTTTCGCTTATAATCTGCAATATCTACCTTCAAAACTTTATTTTGACCTTGCAACAGAACATTTTCATCACGCAACCTCGTGAGTTCCTCCTGAAGATTAATCACTTTTTCAGGCAGCTTCAACAACAATTTTCTTAATTCTATCATGTTTTTCTTTCCAAGGTAAACTTTTGGTAAAAAGTGGCTCAAAAATCTTCAATAGCTTCATTTGCTTCAGCTTTTTCTTTGTTATAGTCTTCAAACAACACATTATTTTCTTTCAACAACTCTTCATTGATCTTAGCAAGTTCATAACACTTTGTACACTTTAAAGAAACATCTTTCTGAACTTCTGCTACGAAACAATCACAACCTTTATCAACAGCCTCACAATTGCTTGACTCAGATACAGTATCAGTTACACATTCGGTAACTTTTTCTGAATTCTGAGAAAGTTTAACAATGTGTTCCTCACATTGTATCTTTATAGTATCCCGTACTATTTTAGCTTTGTGATGATACTTGAATTGACTTGAAATTTATGTGGGTAAGCATTTTATTTCGATCATAGGACCGAGTCTCTTCAGAAGTAAAATATATTTTCTTCTTAAACTCTTTATTCAAATTATTTGGATATTTATATCCATCAGTATCCACAAAGTTTTATCCAAATCATCAATATACGCTTTAAAACTTGTGGCCCAACTACAATAATCTTCAGGTTTTAACAACTTCAGCACTTTCTGACGTTGACGAACAATAAATGCATAAACTACATACATTTTGAAAATTTATACAGTTTGCTACTTGGTTCGTTGGCAGCTTACTACACACCTCACTAACTCTTGACAACTAACATGATCTATCCAGATACAACACACAAGACACATTGTTTATGCTCAAACACCCGCCATGTACATTTGTTATTTATTATCATTTAAATTTGTATTTCAAATTAAGTCATAGTCAAATATCATAGTGAAATTGTAGGTTAGAATGCTTATTTCCAATGTTTTAAAAACCGGTTTTTTAGTTGAACCGGAAAACCTTCCGGGACCGGTTCGACCGGTCGGACCGGTTAGACCGGGTGGTTGAACCGGTTAGGGGATTTATATATATTTTTTTATAAAAATGCTAATAAACTTGTACACCCCAACAAAAATAGTTAAAATACAATTATAATCCACTCAAAAATAATATCAAATATGTATTTCATAAGAAAATATAAGTTTTAAACTTTAAAAAATAATTAAAAAAAAAAAAAAAAACAGAAAACCGGTTGAACCGGACCGGTTGAACCGGAAAAAACCGGACAAAACCGGAAAACCGGCCGGTCTAACCCGGTCCGGTTAAACCCATAAAACCGGATGTTAAAAAACCGGCTAGGTGGCCGGGTGACGGTTGAACCGGTCGAACCGGCCGGTTCGAACCGGTTTTTAAAACCTTGCTTATTTCTCTCCATGATTATTGTTGTATATATTATTTCCTTTTGCTTCCTCCGCAATGTACGAGAATCACAAAATTCAATTCAATTGATATTATTCAAAATTCTTACAACCTTAATATAAAGTTGATTTACTGAAATTTGATTTGACGAGGGTTGTGAAACTCTCAAATCAAAGCTATGGCATTTCACTAAAACAATTTTGAAGGTATTCAAAACTTATGATGGTTGTAATGATTACAAGTCTAATTGAATGGACAATTAGGTTTTAGAAGTATTTGCGAGTAGAGTGGGTCATTAAGCAATTGGAAGTTTATTAAAGTTGCAAAATTGAAACACTAGAAAAAATAGAAATTTACATAGCCCGACCCAACCTGACCCCTCGGCGACCCGATCGACTGACCCAAATTAATGACCCGATCTAAAACTTTTAACGTCCATATAAAAAATAAGAGAACCGAAAAAAGTGACCCATAGAAAAAAAATCCTAGTTTCGTCAACCAAAAAAGGTAAGCAAATTCTATATAGAACTTTAATTGATGATTTAGAGACGGTTTAAATGATGCATATTGTAAGTAGTTAAAGAATATTAAGCTTGAAAGTTCATTTCATAAATGACAAACTTTGGTAAAAAATTGTACCAAAAAATAAAATGAGCAACGTGCCACCACCCCAATTGGCGTAGGGTGGGGTTGTTGTACACGACATGTGATGTCTTGTCAAGGTTATCTTGGAGTCTTATGTTTGATGGGATGAATGATTGTATGTAATGTTTTGCCCCACTTGTACCTTCAACCCTCTTACCTTAATTAGTTTGTCCTCTTCTTATAATGCTTTTAAGCATAATTTTTTTCCCTTTATTTTCTAAGTGATGATCAAGTTACAAGATATATTATTGCACGACAGTAGTTTCAACAATATGGTGGTTAATTTCGTTCTATCATGTCTTGTGGTTCTACCACACATGCATTTAAGAGCACATGGTCGGGCCGGGTATGTAAAGTTTACCCACTAGCTCGTCCTTAAATTTGGAGAAATAGGAGACAAAATTTGACATTCAAAAAGGAAATTAAACAAGATGGTTACTACACTACGTGTAACTTTAGTCAATGCATGGTATGTTTTGAGCTTCGTGTATGCTTGGATTTTCTCTCAATAGTGTATAATGACGCTTTTAGATTGAAACAATTCGTAAGTATATACGAACTTTTCAATTCAATTGGATACTACAGAGAAATTTTCAAGAATGAATATGTGAAAATTTGTTGTGTAATAGTGTGCCCGACTTTGACCAAGGATCATGTTTATATGCTAGCTAGGGGAACCAACATAATAACATGTTACAACTTAAGTGAAAAGATGTCAGTTAATGATTATAACTGCGAACGACTAGTAGTTACTTTAGCAGTAACCCGTTAGCATTAACATAATTCATGGTAAAAGGATTACTACTGAAGTACAAATTTACTACCGATGGTGCAGTTATACCGAACAACAAATTTACCACCGACGATTGAAATTTCTATGGACTCATAGTAACTGCCGAGTTTAATAGTTTCTATCCAAGTATAGATCTGCCATAACAAAGTTATTACTGAAGCTCTAAGTTTCTATATATGGCCACGTCACAAGCGGCTTTGCCCCTGTGACTCTGTTAGAGGCTGCCATCCCTAGAACCCTGCACAAATATTGCACACTTCAGACCTTTCAATTTGTAACAATATTTACATATAGTAACATGATGGCACTAAAA